>CAUYQV010043067.1:0-15463 GCA_963574575.1 Galagoides demidoff | reverse complement strand
GGCATCACAGCTCATAGCAACCTCCAACTCCTGGGCTCAAGCGAGTCTCCTGCCTCTGCCTCCCAAGTAGCTGGGACCACAGGCGCCCGCCACAACGCCCGGCCATTTTTTGGTTGCAGCCATCGTTGTTGTTTGGCGGGCCTGGGCTGGGGATTTGAACCCGCCACCTTGGGTGTACGTGACTGGCGCCTTAGCCAATTGAGCCACAGGCGCCGAGCCTCTTTTTTTTTTTTTTCAGAGACAGAGTCTCACTTTATTGCCCTTGGTAGAGTGCTGTGGCGTCACAGCTCACAGCAACCTCCAGCTCTTGAAGGGCTTAGGCAATTCTCTGCCTCAGCCTCCTGAGTAGCTGGGACTACAGGCACCTGCCACAATACCTGGCTATTTTTTTATTGCAAGTTGGCCGGGGTCAGGTTTGAACCCACCGCCCTCTATATATGGGGCTGCCCTATTCACTGAGCCACAGGCACTGCCCCATTTTTCTCTTTTTTATTAGTTTTTTTTTTTAGAGACAGAATCTCACTTTATCACCCTTGGTAGAGTGTTGTGGCATCACAGCTCACAGCAACCTCCAACTACTGGGCTTAGGTGATTCTCTTGCCTCAGCCTCCCAAGTAGCTGAGACCACAGGCGCCTACCACAACACCTGGCTGGTTTTTGCTGCACTTTGGCCAGGGCCAGGTTTGAAACCGCCACCCTCAGTATATGGGGCCAACTCCCTACCCACTGAGCCACAGGTGCTGCCCTTTTTATTAGTTTTTACTGTGTTAAAATATATGTGACAAAATGTTCCATTTTAACCTTTCATTTTCAGCCTAAGACAACTGAACTATTTTGTCATTTCAAATGGATTAAGATTTACCACATCTATAGAACAAATTAGTTATCATTGTATATTTCAGGTTTCTTGGCTACTCTCATTCATTGAACTTACTATATAGATTTTTTTTATTGTGGCAAAATAAGCATAACATAAAATTCATTCATTTTAACCATTTTTAGGTGGACAGTTTTATGGTATTAAGTACATTCACATTGTTCTTCAAAAATCACCACCTTTCATCTCTGGAACATTTTCATCTTTCCAATCTGAAACTCCATCGTCATTAAACAAACTCCCTGTGCTGAGCATGGTGGCTCACACCTGTCATCCCAGCCCTTTGGGAGGCTAAGGCAGGAGGATTTCTTGAGGCCAGGAGTTCCAGGCCAGCTTGGGCAACCTAGTGAGACCTCCCCCATCTCTACAAAAAATAAAAAATACAATAAATGTATAAAAAGAAATAAATATTTATTTATTGAATGAGGGACTAAGTGGTTCCCATATTTATGAGAAGGGATGTAGAGCTAGCACAGTGTATAATAGGCTGTGGGGTAATTATTGGTGATTTCGCACTATGGTTAAGAGTCTGGGTATTGGGTTGGCTCCCATAGCACAGTTATGGCGCCAGCCACATACACCAAGGCTGGCGGGTTCCAACTCAGACTGGGCCAGCTAAATAACAATGACAACTGCAACAAAAAGTAGCCGGGCATTGTGTTGAGTGGCTATATATAGTTCCAGCTACTTGTGAGGCTGAGGCAAGAGAATCACTTAAGCCCAAGAGTTTGAGGTTGATGTGAGCTGTGATGCCATAGCACTCTATCAAGGGCGACGTAGAGAAACTCTGTCTCAAAAAAAAGAGTCTGGGTACTGAAGTTCAACTGTCTAGGTTTAAATTCCATTTCTACTGGTTTGCCAATGTGTGTCTTGAGTCAAGGGCTTATTTATTTATTTTGAGATAGAGTCCATCCCCCTGGGTAGAGTGCCATGGCATCATGGCTCGTATTAACCTTTTGCTTCAAGTCCCGAGTAGCTGGGACTGCAGGCATGCACCATCATGCCCAGCTAATTTTTCTATTTTTAGTAGAGACAAAGTCTTGCTCTTGCACAGGCTGGTCTAGAACTCTTGAGTTCAAGCAGTCCCCTGCCTGGGTCTTCCAGAGTGGTAGGATGACAGACATGAGTGACTGCGCCTGACCTCAAGTGCACCTTCAAATGCATCTTTCTCTGTGATACACTTTAAAATGCATCTCTCAAATAGGGATAAGAATAGTATCAACCTCATGGGGGGTTTATGAGGATTAAATGAGATGATCCACATCAAATGCCTAAAATAGTACCTACGTCATAGGGTTGTTACGAGGATTAAAGGAGTCATCCATAAAAACAACTAGAACGGGGCTCATAAATGCTTTATGTGCATTATCAAAATGTCTATTACTGATTGTTGTCCTCAGATCAAACAGCAGCAAATCGAAGGCGGAGACTCCCAAAACACCCAGCAGCCCCTTGACTCCCACGTTTGCCCCTTCCATCTGCCTCCTGGCACCCTGCTATCTCACAGGGGACTCTGTCCGGGACAAATGCGTGGAGATGCTGTCAGCCGCCTTGAAGGCAGAGGGTGAGAAGGCCTGGGCCTGGGATGGGGTGGGGGGGGGCGGGAACGGGATCCTTTTCCCAGTTGCACCAAAGGCAGGTGCTTCAGGGACACTGTGGTCCCTGGTACAAGCAGACTGCACTCCCAAGATTGTGTCTGGCTGATGCCTGTGTTTCCTGAATCTCTTTTAGACGATTATAAGGACTATGGCGTCAACTGTGACAAGATGGCATCAGAAATCGAAGATCATATCCTTGAACTTTCCAGGGCTATCTATGGGTGTCTAGACCATCTAGCAGCAGGCCTACCAAATGCAAGGGACCTGGAATGATAGGGGGAAGGGAAGGGCTCTGGGAACAGACCTTGCTCTGCCCTTGAATTAGAGCTCTTAATTCTAGCTAGCATTTATTATTAAGTTTCCCACCTCAAAGCTCATGGTGGGAAAGCTCGTGGTCCAAAGCTCATACCACATATAGCTAAGAGTAGTGGCAGAGCTTGAACCTAGAAAGGTATGAACTGGAGGGCTCGATGGCTGTGCCAGACAAGCCATATTACAACATGTCTCAGTTGATCGAGTCTTTACTCCATGGCTCAGAGCCCACATAACAGGTTGTATTTCTCATGCTCAGCCTTTCCCCCTCCTCCATCCTCTGATGTCAAGAGCTCCCATTTTTTACACTCAAATTGATATCAGGTACTGTGCTGGGTAACTGACACTTCCTACCTCTGTTAACTCTCTAAATAATCTCTGTGAGGCAGGGGCTATTGTTCCCATTTTACAGATGAGGAAACTAAGGTTCAGGAACTACTGCGTGTCACAGCTGGACTGGAAACTTTGGTCTTTGAATTCCTTGTAGTGAACCCGTTCCATGTACCTCACTCCCCCACTTTTCATCTGAAAGGGGCTTTCTATAGAGAAGGGAGGTGACATTGCACCAAGAGACCTTAGGCTCAGGAGGAAAATCCCTCCCCACTGCACTCATACTGAATGAAATTGTGGAATTTCTTTCACTGGAGGCAGAAGTTTGCATATCAGAGATAAAGAGGCTTGGAGGGAGGGGAACAGAACCAGGACACAGAAGATCTAAGTGTCACACATTTCAGTGTGTCACTTTTGAGGTCTCCTGGGGTCTGTTTGAGAGGGCCGGGAGCCAATCTGCAGATAATAAATTTGCCTCTTTCCATTTCCTGCCTGAAGCCCTCACTGCTGTCCTATAATGCATTTTCTGGTCATTTAATGATTAAATAGCAATACCTCAAAAAGTCTCAGGCAGTGCCTGTGGCTCAGTGGGTAGGGCGCTGGCCCCATATACCAAGGATGGCGGGTTCAAACCCGGCCCTGGCCAAACGGCAACAAAAAAATACCTGGGTGTTGTGGCAGATCCCTGTAGTCCCAGCTACTCCAGAGGCTGAGGCAAGAGAATCGCCTAAGCCCAGGAGTTGGAGGTTGCTGTGAGCTGTGTGATGCCACGGCACTCTACCAAGAGCAACAAAGAGAGACTCTGTCTCTACAGAAAATAAAAAAAAGAAAGTCTCAAGCCATCCAACACTTCAAAAATACATTTTCATTATTTCCCATTAATTCAGGAACACACGGCATGAGATAATTCCAATCTTGATTTTCACTTTCTCCTGAACACTTGTCCCTTCAAGCGGGTCCCATCTGCCTTGAAGCCCAGCTTGAAACAAAAGCGGATGGTACAGTACATAATTCCGCTCCTGGTTTTCCCTTCTCATTCACTTCCTCCACAAAAGCCCCTCTTCTAAAGATTTAAGCCCCTCTTCTTTTGGAGCCTTGACTGCTGTGTGTCCTAAAAAAAAGATCTGTCCCCTTTAGAGCAACTCTGTTCTGACACTGCAGCCTTGGGGCATCATGTGTACCTCCTGTCAGGCGTTGGTGAAACCTGGGTCTGCTTCCCACCTCAGCTGTGGTCTCAGGAAATGGAGAAGTCAGGAAAAGGCTGATGTCCCCACTTATCAACTTTCTCCTGCAATCCGGAATGGCAGATTTTTGAACACTGTTTTTGACTTTCACTTGCACTGTGGCCTATTTGTTTGTTTTTCACGCTTTTGTGGTATGAACAACCATAATACAACCACAACAGAAAAAAAGAAGTGATGCCCCCTCTTCCTTTCCATGGTTTCTAGCAAGTCATCTGTTTCCATTGTCCACATTCCCTGAAGTCTTAGATAAGAGTTTTCCCAGCAACGGCTTTGTCTTCCTGGTTGTGCTTGGCTTAGTTCACCAAGAGAAAGAGACTGTGTTCCCTGAGCTCCTGCAGAGGGTGGAGGAGTGGGAGGCTCAGAGGCCAGCCTGGGGCTGAGGGAGGCCTGTCTGTGTTTGGACAGAAACTCACTGTGGTCGGTGGCCAGGGCTGACTTCCTGCCGGGTGAGTGAAGAACACATTACCTTTAGGAGGGGGTCTGGCTTCCAGCCCTGCCTCTGCCGGGAATTTGCCCGTGACCTTGAGCAAGGCCTGCATCCTTTCTAAGCCTCAGCTGCTTCTTCATCTATTAATGGGAGAAGTAACTCTGACCAGAGCTTCCCAATGTGGGTTCCATGGGATGGTCATAGGTATTATAGGGAGGAGGAGAGGGACGGGGCTCTATGATAACGTATATTGGGAATGCCAGATTAAACAAAGCCCAATGAATTCTTTGGTACAAGTCTTCTTAAAGCTTTAAACACATGGCTCTTAATTTTTTCCACTAGACTCCAAACGTCCAGGGACCTTTCCGAACTAGAGGTTAACTTCACCATTGTCATCATCTTAATAGCCTACAAATGTTGACCACTTGCTGCGTCCCAGACATCAAGCTAGTGCATCTTATGGCTTAGTTCAGTGAATCCTTGTCCCCACTCTGTATTTTATTTCTTGAGATAGAGTTTCACTTTGTCACCTTCAGTAGCGTGCTGTGATATCATAGCTCATAGCAACCTCAAACTGTTGGGCTCAAGTGAGTACAGTATGTGCAAGGTGCCTGCCACGACACCTGGCTATTTTTAGAGATGGGGTCTCACTGTTGCGTAGGCTGGTCTCAAACTTGTGAGCTCGGTCAGTCAGCCCACCTCGGCCTCCCAGAGTGCTAGGATTACAGTGTGAGCCATGCTTTGTATTTTATAAATAAGAAAACTGAGGGTGGTGCCTGTAGCTCAGTGAGTAGGGCGTTGGCCCCATATACCCAGGGTGGTGGGTTCAAACCTGGCCCTGGTCAAACTGCAACAACGACAAAAAAATAGCCAGGTGTTGTGGTGGGCCTGTGGTTCTAGCTATTGGGGAGGCTGAGGCAAGAGAATCGCCGAAGCCCAAGAGCTGGAGGGTGCTGTGAGCTGTGATGCCACAGCCCTCTACCAAGGATGACAAAGTGAGACTCTGTGTCTAAAAAAAAGAAAAAAAAAACTGAGGCCAGACTTGGTGGCTCACGCCTGTAATCCTAGCACTCTTGAAGGCCCAGGTGGGTGGATTGCCTGAGCTCACAGGTTGGAGACCACCCTGAGAAAGAGCAAGACTCCATCTAAAAATAGCTGGGCATTGTGGCAGGCACCTGTAGTCCCAACTACTTAGGAGGCTGAGGCAAGAGCATTACTTGAGCCCAAGAGTTTGAGGTTGCTGTGAGCTAAGATGCCATGGCACTCTACCAAGGGTGACAAAGTGAGACTGTCTCAAAAAGGAAAAAAAAAAAAACACTGAGGCACAGGGAGGTCATGGGACTCACCCAAGGTCACATTAGAGACTCAGACAAACCAGGGTGCCCATTCCCTGAGTTCCTGACCACACAGTGCTTGCTACGATCTGATTTTCCCTCAGAGGTTGTTTCCTATTTGATACATTGGGCTGACCCCAGTGCCCACATGAGACTCCCCATGTGAGGGTCAGAGATCACAAAGGGTCCTGAGCCTGGTAGAAGTCCAAAGAGAGGAAGAGTCGGCCCTGGTGTTCCTTGGGCTTCAGGGCAAGGCTCTCATTTCTGTGTCCCCTCCACAAGTGGCTGGCTGGCCCTTGACCGTGTCACATATCTACCAAGAGCTCAAGAGCACAGACATGAAGTACCGGAACCGTGTGCGAAGCCGGATCAGCAACCTCAAGGACCCCAGGAACCCCGGCCTGAGGCGGAATGTGCTCAGTGGGGCAATCTCCGCAGGGCTCATCGCCAAGATGACAGCAGAGGTGAGGGAGGGGCGCCTTTGCTTGGTGGGGCGGGCAGGAGGCCAGACCCCTCCCACTTTGTTAGGGTCTGAGACGCAGTGGCTGTGACTCAGCAAAGATGAGCCAGGAAGCTTTTCAGCCAGAACCCTCCCAGCTTCCCCACAGGACTTCTGGAGCCCCGGCATCGCAATTAGTCTGGAAATTGCCGTGCTAAGTGCTTTATGCATTGTCCAATTTTTATCTTTATTCCAACTGAGATAGAAATTTTTATTACCCCCATTTTACAGATAGGATACTGAGGATCAGAGGAGTAAACTGGAAGCAGAACACAGCCAGATAGAGTTGAAAGCTGGAGGCCAGGCATAGTGTGTATGTGTGGAGTGCGTATGATGTGTAGATTATGTCTGGTGTGTATGCATGGACTGTGTGTGGCCTATGATGTGTGGAGTGTTTGATGTGTGAAGTATGCTTGCTGGTTTGTGTGTGTGTGTGGTGTATGTGAGGGGGTGTGTGTATGTGTTGTATAGTGTATGTACATTTTTCTGAGCAGAGGGTTCACTGCTTTCCTCAAAGACCCAAACAAACAACAAAGAACCCTGGATTTAGGGTAAAATGGGGGAATTTGATGCAGGTGGACCGGGGTCATCTTTCTTCCTAGTTAAAATTTTTTTTTCTGTGAGGGCTAGGAGACAAAATTGCACTCTGTTGCCCATGCTAGAGTGCCATGGCCTCGGCCTAGCTCACAGCAACCCCAAACTCCTGGGTTGAAGGAATCCTCCTGAGTAGCTGAGACTACAGGCACTCACCACAATGCCCAGCTAATTTTTCTATTCTTTTTTTAACTAATTAATTAATTTTTTTGAGATAGACTCTCACTTTCTTGCCCCAGTAGAGTGCTGTGGCGTCATAGTTCACAGCAACCTCAAACTCCTAGGCTCAAGTGATCCTTTTGTTTCAGCCTCCCAAGTGGCTGGTCCACAGGTATCCACCACAATGCCCAGCTATTTTTAGAGATAGGGTCTTGCTCTGGCTCAGGCTGGTCTCAAACTCCTGAGCTCAAATGATCCTCCTGCCTCAGCCTTAGGTGCTAGATTACAGATGTGAGCCACTGCGCCTGACCATTTCTTCTGAGTTTAAAACATCTGATCTTTTTGGGCGAATAGCAACATAAGGCCAGAGTTACAAGTTGCAACTTGGCTTTACAGCCTGTCATGGTTCAAGCTGCTATAACAAAAATACCATAGACTTGGGTGGCTTATAAACAACAGATATTTATTTCTCACAGTTCTTTTGGCTGAACAGTCCAAGATCGAGGCACTGTCTGTTTGAGATTTGGTGCCTGATGAGGGCAGGAGGACGGCTTGGGCCCAGGAGTCTGAGGCTTTAGTGAGCTACGATGATGCCAATGTACTCTAGCTGGGGTGACAGAGTGAGACTCTGTCTCAAAATACCAAACCAAACAACAAAACAAAACAGGACACTTTGTGCTCCAGAAAGGAAAATCACAGCTCAGGGAGGGTGCCTGCTGTGCTGTGGCTCAGGAGACAGAAGGCAGCCCAGCAGGGAGAGGTGGATGGACACCTCTCCACATCCCTGTCCCTGACTGGCTCTTTGTATCTGTCCTTCACCTGACTCCGTTCTTCCCCTTCTCTCTTTACCTCCCTGCCCAGACATCTCAAAAAACAGCATAGGCTTTGCGATAACGGTTGGCGTGGTTGAGTGAATACCCTGTCAGCCCGGGAGGAGGGGGCCCTTGTCTGTCCACCCAGTGCTGACAGCAGTGCCTGGCGTGGCATAGGGTTCAACAAGTGTACATTTGGCATCTTTCTTTTAATAGTTATACAACATGAAGAGCTGAGTTATCTTCTACTCTCATTTCCCTTATTTTCAAACTTCTTTTCTTTCTTTCTTTTTTTTTTTTTTTTGAGACAGAGTCTTACTATGTCACCCTTGGTAGAGTACTGTGGTGTCACAGCTCATAGCAATTTCAAACCCCTGGGCTCTGCCTCCCGCGTAGCTGGGACTACAGGCGCCTGCCACAATGCCTGGCTATTTTTTTGTTGTAGTTGTCGTTGTTTAGCAGGCCAGGGCTGGCTTCGAACCTGCCAGCCTTGGTATATGTGGCCAGAGCCCTAACCACTGAGCTTTGGGCACCACTTCTTTTTTTTTTTCATGTTTGAGACAGACTCTCACTCTATTGCCCCGACTGAAGTGCCGTAGCGTTGTTGTAGCTCACAGTCTCAGACTCTGGGCTTGAGTAATCAATCCTCTTGCCTCAGTGTCCTAAGTAGCGGGGACTACAGGCGCCCACCACAATGCCCAACTAGTTTTTCTATTTTTAGTAGAGATGGGGTTTTACTTTTGCTCAGGCTGCTCCTGAACTCCTGAGCTCAAGTGATCCACCCACCTCGGCCTCCCAGAGTGCTAGAGTATAAGTGTGCGCCACCACCCCCAGCTTCGAATTTATTTTTTCTTCCTCTTCTTTCTTCTTTTTTTTTTATTAAGGCTAGTCAAGTGAAGCAGTGGGAGTGGAGAAGGAACAAAGGAATCTGTAACTGATTGTGATCAATTAGCTTTATAAACGCCACCGCACTCGGACCAGCCTATTTTCTGTATTCTTGCACTTACTCCATGTATCTTTGCTGCTGCCTCATTCCAGCGAGGCAGGGCAGCAATGAGTAAATGGATTGGTGGGTGAGTGGATAGATTTTTCTGTTCTGTCTCTTAGCCGGTACCCAAGACCTTCCCTCCTTCTGCGGTCTGGCCTCCAGTCGCACCTCCCACACTCCTCAGCTTGAACCCACCCCCAGAACTCTTCCCTAGATATGCCATTCTTGTCCTCTGATCTTTTGCACCTGCTATTCTATTTATCTGGAATGTGCCATCCCCCTTGGGAATTCCTATCTTTCAAGCCTGATTAAGTGTTAGCTTTGTCATGACACACGCTGACCCCAGTTAGCCACCATAGTCTGTGCTTTCCCCTGCACTTGAATACTGTTGCTATAGTACTTCCTTCCCTCACTCTTGCAGTCCTGAATAAATGCTTGTAGAACCCAGGTGCAGAAACCAAATCTTTACATGTGAACCCTTTGGGCTCAGAGGCAGTGGTGTGCTTGAGCCCGCTCCTGCCAGCTCATGAGAGTTGATTCTGTAGCTCTTCCCCACTCTGCAATCAGTGACATCACATTAAGAGCTTGACACTGGCCACGGTGAAAGCATTTGTATTACGAAAGTTGACAAATGCTACAGGTCAGGCACCCCTCACAGACACAGTCAGCTTACCAGCACAACGATGCAGTTAAAGGCATTCAGTAAATTGGCATCCAAAAGTTTTGAATGAATGAATGCATTATGCTCTGGAAAATCTCCCTCCTCCAATTAAAATCATCTGCTTTCTATTTATATGGCCATGGGTTGACTTGTTTTACTACATATCAACCATTACCAACTACTAGCATGCACCAGAATAACCTAGGGACACTAATAACAAGGCATATTCCCGGGCCTGCCCTTAATGTTTCCGATTCATAAGAATCTGCATTTCGGCTCAGTGCTTATAGCTCACATACACCAAGGCGCCAGCCACATACACCATAGCTGGCAGGTTTGAATCCAGCCCAGGCCCACCAAACAACAATGACGGCTGCAACCGAAAAAAAAAATAGCTGGGAGTTGTGGCGGGTGCCTGTAGCCCTAGCTACTTGGGAGGCTGAGGCAAGAGAATCGCTTAAGCCCAGGAGTTGGAGGTTGCCGTGAGCTGTGATGCTACAGCACTCTACCCAGGGCAACAGCTTGAGGCTCTGTTTCAAAAAAAAGAATCTGCATTTTCCTCCAAAGGACTAAGTGATTATAATGCAAGGTAGGCCCACTAAAATGATGTGACCTTTATGCCAACACTGCCCTCCGTGGTTCAAGGAGTTAGAACTAACAGCAGCAATTGATATGTATAGCCAGACCAAATCTTTATTTTATTATTATTATTATTTTGAGACAGAGTCTCACTCCATCACCCTGGGTAGAGTGCTGCGGCGTCATAGGTCAACAATTGAAATATATAGCCACACCAAATCCTTATTTTATTTGTCTATTTAATTTTTTTTTTTGTCTCACTTTGTCACCCTAGGTAGAGTGCTATGGCATCATAGCTCACAGCATCCTCAAACACTTGGGCTCAAGTGATCCTCTTCCCTCAGCCTCCTGAGTAGCTGGGACTACAGACGCCCATCACAATGCCTGGCTAGTTTTTCTATTTTTCGTAGCAATGGGGTCTCACTTTTACTCAGGCTGGTCTCGAATTCCTGAGCATAAGCAATCTACCTGTGTCAACCTCCCAGAGTGCTAGGATCATAGGCATGAGCCACGGTGCCCAGCCCCGAATCCTTATTTTAACATCATCTTCAGCCATGCTCCTCCCTGTCTACCAACCTTTAACTAGAACTCTCCAGTTTTAGTTCCCCTCTCTGCTCTCCACTGGCAGAGGCTTAAGGGGCGTCAGAGGTCCGGGAGATGGATGGAGAAGGGAAAGGTCTCGGTCATGCACACTGAATGTCGATAGTGAGCTGGTGGGAGGCAAGAGACTGTTCTGTAGGGAGCCCCAGGAACAGCTGTTCTGCAGTGTGTGGTCTCGAGTGAGCAGTTTGTGTGAGCTGCAGGGTTCTGTCGAGGTAGGGTAGCCCCAGTAAGTCATGGATGGTTGAGACAAAGTCCCACTAAGCACAATGGCTGGGCAGGGGTCACAGCTCGAGAGGCGAGACCAGATGGGAAGGACAAGGGGAACATCACAGATCAGGGGGGCAGTGGTCAAGCCAGCTCAAGCAGTTAAGTTTCAGGCCACCATCTTGGCCGACAGTGTGAGCAGCAGGCCTGAGGAAGGGGGCACAGTGTGCCAGTTCTGGGCGAGGGCTATTTGCCTGCTGTGCTTTGGGACATACCTTACTGATGTTGGCCCAGCCAGAGCCCACAGGTTTGACCTTCTAGCCATGGGTGGAGTGGGGACTCTTTGGGTACAACTTTCTCCCTGCTGGGGTCCAGACCTCCCTCCAGCATGTTCCCTCCTCCTATGTTTGAAACTGGGGGGGGGGGGCAGGATCCCTGGGGCTCCTAAGCCCTGAAGGGCAGACTCCTTTCTCTCCAGGAAATGGCCAGTGATGAGCTAAGGAAATTGAGGAATGCCATGACCCAGGAGGCCATCCGTGAACACCAGATGGCCAAGACTGGTGGCACCACCACTGACCTCTTCCAGTGTAGCAAATGCAAGAAGAAGAACTGCACCTATAACCAGGTACGGCCAGTGCAGTGGACGAGGCCCCGTGGGCAAAGAGTTGGGAAACCAAGAGAAGCTTAGGGAAGAGCCGGAGGGGAAAAAGGACTAAGACTCTCCAGGCTGCAGAGAGAAGGGCAATGCCTGGTGCACCAACCTGGTACCAAGTAGCTTCTAAAAAATGTTCTCCTGAGTTTGGAATCACCCAGCTATGTGTCTTTGAGGCTTGGACTGCCTAGAAGTAGGAATAAGAGAACCAGACTCACAGAACTCTGAACTTCCGTAGAGTCACAGAGGCTTCAAGAGAACTTAGCCATATGAAACCCAGCTCCCTCATTATATATACAGGGAAACTGAGGCCCAGATGGGGGGTGGGAGGGGTGGATGGGCTTTGCAGCTTTGCCCAAGGTGGCAGAGCAGGCCAGTGGCAGAGAGTAATAAACTCAGATTCAGATCTTGCTGCCTACTGTCCGGCTAACTTGGTCAGTAAAGCCTAAGGGACTTAGCCCTGAGTCCTGACAGTGAAGACCCTTGCCCTGGAGCCAAGAGCCTCAGAAGCTATGGAGGGCTCCCTTCTCTGAAAACCAGAGAATGGCCTCCTATTTCCTGAAATTTTCAGAGTGCCTCTGGAGCACCAATATCCTTGGATTCTAATTGTTCATTCCTCCATCTGTTTGGCAAGCAAGACTCTTCAAGAGCACCTTGCCTGTGGTGCTCTGTGACTCCAGCAGGAATACAATCAGCCTTGCCATTGTGGAGGCATCCCTGGGAGAGTTCTGATTCAGGAATTCAGGGGTGTTTGTGCAAGCTTCTGCTCTCTCCCAACTAAACAGGTTTTCACGTAGAGTGATGTGCCTTGCCTCCTTCCAGAAGTAAACTGCCCATTAGCAATGCGTTTCTCCCATAGAGAAGCCCCACTAATTTCCTTTCTCTGGTGTCACTGTTTTCCAGCACAAGGCTGTGTCTTCCTGGCAGTCTCCTGGGCTCACTCATTAGTGGAGTGGTTCCTCCCACACCATAGATTCCCAGCTGACATCATTTGTAGCTGAATGTCAGCTAAGTAATAACTTTCTACATGTCATGGCCAAATGGGGCTGGCCTTAAAAAATCAAAACAGCAACTGTTAAATCTGGAAATGCCAGAGCCTTTTGCTGTGAGAAATCCAGTTCCTACGCCTGCACAATGAAATTAAGGGACTGAGAAACTAGAAAACGTTATATGGAGTGGTACCTTTGATCTTCAAGTCCCTTTCCTCTCTGGACCTCAGTTCTTCCACCTGTAAAATAAGGAAGATAAACTACATGATCTCTAAGGATGCTTTCAGTTCACTGAGTTCTGATCAGTGAGTACTTCCAACAGGGTGTGTTCAGGGGTGAGTCACAGAATACTTCCCATAGAAGATGAGTTTTGAGGCAAGAGGACAGATCAATTGCAAAGGATCAATAAGAGTGAAAGTGCAAAGGTCAAGTTAAGCCAGTGAGATACTGAGCGTGCGTTGATAATATTGACAAAGAAGAAAGCATATGTTAATGGAGTTCTCAGTGATAGGGGAATTGCCAGGATGGGGTGGGAATATCAGTGCCAACCTCTGGATTTGAACCTACTCCTAAAGACAATGGGAGCCATAGCAGGTGCTAAAGCAGGAGATGATTTCATGAGTGGGTCTTTTCTCAGGTGCAAACACGGAGCGCTGATGAGCCCATGACTACCTTTGTCTTATGCAATGAATGTGGCAATCGCTGGAAGGTCTGTATGCCTGTATCTTTCCCCCTCCCCTGTCACGTGCAGACCCTGCCCCATGAAAGGAGTAGAATACCCACAGCCCAGAAGAGGCCTTGTGCATGGCAGGGCTTGCCAGCCTGCACAGAGTAGGCCTGCAGAACCACAGATAGTGGCGGGGCGTTGTTAGGAGGCGGGGAGAGAGTGCATGTGCGTGTTTTAATTTTGGAAGGGTGCCAAACTGGAGTGGGCTGCAGCCCACATTTTGTCACAGGATGGGCAAGTCTGTCATTTCTGCACAGATGGAATTGGCTTCCTGCGATCCACAGAGAGGAGGAAAAACAATAACACTCTGCATTTGGACCACACCTCTTTGCAAAGTGCTTTCACAGATGGCATTTTCTTTGAACCACTGGTCATAGCCAGTGATTAGAGACAGGAAGGCTGAGCCTTATCAGAGGGGAATTGCCCCCTAATGCCACCAGACTATCCTCTCCTTCTAAGGCAGCCCTGGAAAAGCCTTATAGTACCCAAGCTCTTGCAAAGACAGAGGTTTTGTATTCAGGCATGGAGCCAAGCACAGACTCCTAGAGTGCTCCTCCCTGCCAGGGCTTCTTCTGGTCACGTGATTTACATCAGTTGCCATCTGACTTGCACATGTGCTATGTGATGTCTGGACTACCAGGCAGGCTGCAGGTGGTCTCAAAGTTCTAAGATACTTAGAAAAGAGTCCTTGATCAAGTGGGGAGCCCTGGTTCCAGGTCCCATTCTTCTCTATTACTGTGTGACACTAAGCATCTCACTCACCTCCCTGAGCAAAAGGGTAAGGATTCTCCCAGGGTTGATGTGAGAATTATGTGTTAACATACACTTTGCAAACAACTATAAGAATTGTTCCTTTAGGGCAGCACCTGTGGCTCAGTGGGTAGGGCGCCGGCCCCATATAATGAGGGTGGCAGGTTCGAACCTGGCCCTGGCCAAACTGCAACAACAACAAAAAAATAGCTGGGTGTTGTGGCGGGCACCTGTAGTCCCAGCTACTTGGGAGGCTGAGGCCAGAGAATCACCTAATCTCAGGAGTTGAAGGTTGCTGTGAGAGGCACTCTACCAAGAGCGATAAAATGAAACTCTATCTCCAAAAAAAAAAAAAAAAAAAAAAAAACCAGGCATTTTGCCAGGTGCCTGTAGTCCCAGCAACTTGGGAGGCTGAGACAAGAGAATCACTTGAGCCCAATAGTTTGAGGTCACTGTGAGCTGTGATGCCACAGCACTCTATTGAGAGTGACAAGTGAGGCTCGGCGCCTGTGGCTCAATTGGCTAAGGCGCCAGCCATGTACACCTAAGGTGGCAGGTTTGAATCCCCAGCCCGGGCCCACCAAACAACAATGATGGCTGCAACTAAAAAATGGCCGGGCGTTGTGGTGGGCACCTGTGGTCCCAGCTACTTGGGAAGCAGAGGCAGGAGACTCGTTTGAGCCCAGGAGTTGGAGGTTGCTATGAGCTGTGTTGCCATGGCACTCTACCCAGGGGTATAACTTGAGGCTCCGTCTAAAAAAAAAAGAGTGACAAGTGAGACTGTCTCAAAAAAAAAAACAAAAACGATTTTTTTTAAAAGAAATATCAGCTGCCTTTCTTTCTTTCTTTTTTTTTTTTTTTATTAAACTTTTATTTATTTTTTTGGTGGTTTTTGTCTGGGGCTCGGCCTGAACCTGCCACCTCTGGCATATGGGGCCGGTGCCTTACTCCTTTGAGCCACAGGCGCTGCCCTGATTTTTTTTTTTTTTTTTTTTTAGAGATAAGGTCTTGCTATATTGCCCAGGCTGATACTGAACTAGCCTCAAGAGATTCTGCCACCTGGACTTGGGATTACAGGCATAAGCCACTGTGCCTGGCTCCGTTTTATAATATTCTTCTCACTT
>CAUYQV010043065.1:0-11327 GCA_963574575.1 Galagoides demidoff | reverse complement strand
AAGCTAATGCAGCCTTTTTGGAAGGAACTTTGGAGAACACTGAAGGAACTAAAAGGAGACCTACCATTCAGTCCTCTAATTCCTCTACTAGGTATATACTCAGATGGTCAAAAATTATTTTACAACAAAGTCATTTACACTAGGATGTTTATCGCAGCCCAATTCATAATAGCCAAGACATGAAAACAGCCAAAGTGCCCATCGACACATGAATGGTTTAACAAACTGTGGTATGTATACACCATGAAATACAATAGAAAAAGATGGACTTCACATCTTTTATGTTTGGATGGAGCTGGAACATATTCTTAGTAAAGTATCTCAAGAATGGAAAAAAAAGTATCCAATGTACTCAATACTACTATGAAATTGATATATAATCACCTACACATTCATATAAATGGTAAAACATAACTATAGTCCAGAAAGTAGAAGGGAAGAGGAGAGAGATGGGAGGGGAAGGAGGACATGGGAGGAGGAGGGAGGGTATTTGGGGGGACCTCACCTAATGTGCATGATGCAATGGTACATTTCAAAACTATTAAGAAAAGAGTATAATTGTGATGGATGCGTTACTTAATTCAATGTAAGCATTTAACATTGTATATCAAATCAGTACACTGAACCCCATAAATGCATCAATGTACAGTTATGATTTGATAAAATGTAATGTATTACATATACACACCACTCACGCACACATATAATCTTTATACCTATATCAGTAGAATAAGTGATTCCTTAAATGAACAATTAATAACTAGCATATGGTAACTTTATACATTAACATGTTAATAGGTAGTTTTTAGTCAGGTGAGTGAAATGATTATGGGAGTGTATGAATCCATCACTTGGATTGTTAAGGAGCTGGGTCAAACATATCGTGATCTTATCTGATAGATAATAATTATAAAACAATAACTCTAAACATTTAATAACCCCATGCCTAACATATTTACCTGAGATAAAATTTCTAAAGTTGTTGGTTAAATGAAAAGTATACAAAGCTCTAATAGTACTAGAAAACTTTGGACAGTTCTAAAAATATAATATTTTAAAACTGCCTACATTTTAAATAGTGAATGACATTAGGTACTGCAGTATAGAAGTGGAAACTTGTTTTTCTACAGAAGGCTATTAATTCACAGAAGAGAAAAAATAGTGGAACATTAAGTTAAATTGTACTTTGTAGATTCATTGCTTTTAAGATACCAGAAATCATTCTGAATACTTTCAACTACTCTCTTGTCAGACCTAGTCAGGAATATAAAGCCAACATGTTCACTGGATGAGAAATTATTTAGATAAAGATGAAATACTGTCTGAAAATCTCAAGTTTGGAGAAAATGGATTTTTTATTCTATTACATTAATATCCTTGTGGTATGAACCTTATTTATTTTGTTAGTCCATTTTACATAATAGATGCTTCATAAATTTTCGAATTTGTTCCACTGTCTAGTTCAGCCACCCATCTTTTGTTGCAATTCTATTTATTCTCTGAAAGGTTATGCTCAAGCGTTGTAAGCGTCAACATATGTTCTGTGTTAAAGCTATTCCATAGAGAATATAAACACACATCAAAATCTCATGATCAATTAAGTTTGCATAATCTACCAGCTCTGTTTCTTTCTTGGAAATTCACAATATTGCAGCACAACTATAAATAAGATCTCTTAAAAAAACAAAATGTGCTATGTCTGTTTTCCCAATTTTTTCTAAATATATTTGACCACAAGAATCCTTTTTTAAAGATAATATTTCACAAAAATGGTGTTTGCAAGAACACACTATGGGAAACATTTTAACTTATAATCCAACACTTCAAGTCACAAGATGCTCAACAAGTTCTCAATCAGCTCGACTGATTTATAAAAGGGTGTTTGAAAGTATTTCTTACAATAACCAACAATCTGACTCCTAGTAAAATTTGGCCGTCTTTCCTCTCTATCCCTCTTAGGAATGTTCATTGTAAGTTTACTGTGCATATCACTTTATTTCCTTTTACTATTATGTTTCCAAGTTGATACATGATGCTAATACATTTCAAAAGTTTCATTATATTCTATTTCATATATAGAATCATTTATTTATTCATTTTTAAAATTTGGTTATTATAAAACTGTAAGAACACATTTGTTTATATCTCACTGCGCATATACATAGTAAATATTTCATGATTTTCTAAAATGTTTAGAGGAGTCAGATTTATGGATATTTAGGAAAACCATGTTTATCGTATTTTCATTGATGAAAAATTATATATTTGTCATGTACAATGTGTTGTTTTCAAATGTGTACACATCACAGAGCGGCTCATTGTGTAGAGGAATTTGAGACCTGATCTTTACCGTAAGTCTCAGTTCCTACCTGAGAGACCTGTAGAATCACAAGAATGGCATTTGACTTGTGTATGTACGGGAGGTCAGAAAACTGGCCTCCAAGTTAGAATGTACATGTGAGGTGTGGCGATATCAGGCCTGATGGTTACGGTAAAGATTCTCTTAGATTCCAAAGGTCTCTTAATGCCAGAGGCAGAGGACAGGTTTAAGGTCTGAGATTTTGCAAAACAAATTGGAGACATTCTGCCTGACCCTTTCCATGTTCCCTGCTTTTTAATGCTGCTTTGTGTTAATAAATACAGACCTGAGGTTTACTAAGGGTCATGTTTAAGGTCTGAGATTTTGCAAAACAAATTGGAGACATTCTCTCTGACCCTTTCCATGTCCCCTGCTTTTTTTAAAATGCTGCTTTGTGTTAATAAATATAGACCTGAGGAGGGCTCCTCCCAGAGTTCCTCAGTCCCAGGACACAGCCTCTGCATTTCTCTTCTGGTAACCCCAACCCCCCTCACAATTGAGCTAATGAACATTTGCATTACTTCATATACCTCACACCACTTTTCATGGTGAGAACACTTTAAGTCTACTCTCAGCACTTTCCATGAGTCCATTGTTATTAAGCACAGTCAGCGTGTTGAGACTCACATTTCACTGACCGTGAGGGGCAGAACAATAGAAACCACAGACATAAGAAATGATTTCAGGAAACAGTTATGTTAGCCAAAATGTTCAATGGATACTTATTCTCAAATGTAAGATGATACAATTTTCATTCAGTCATAACGTGTAACTCTCTAGCAAAAAGACTGACATATGTACTTGCAGTCATAATTAATCACAGGGAGTTAAAATATCTCTAGGAAAATAAGAGACAGTGGTTTAATTTAAATTTCCTGTTAGTATGTTCCTTTAACACTGATAATTATGGACACAGGTATTCCCCAAACATTAACAAAGTAGATAGCATATTATATCTGTCATTTCTTTTTATAAAGAAGTTTGTGGTCTGTTCACTTAAATTGATGGAATATTCAAATAAAGCTGGATTTTAAAAAATTTAATTTGTTGTGTAGAGCAACGTTAAACTCCCTTAGCATTTCTAATTTTATTTTAAATAGCTAAATAAAGAATTATGCAATTTTCCAGATAATAGGAATGTCAAATACATTTTCTTAAATTGTGTATACTGCCTATCTTCGCCCTAATTTCCTAGTAGCTGTTTTTAAATGATTCCTAATTGCCATTAATGGGGTTTATAAACGGTTAAAAGGAAATGTCAAAATGAAAAAAAAGTATGTCCCACATATGGAAATCATCATCTTTAATTACTGATAAAAAAGAAACCACAATAAAATATTACCATATATATAGTATAAATACATAATATTATATATATTAAAAAATACTGCCCTCAGAGAACTTAGTGAGCCCTTGACTCCTAAGAATTATTTGTAGTAGCTTCCATTGACCAATTTTAATTGTTAGCTGAGGCCAAAATGAGGCCTGCAAATGATCTTTGCTGTTTTACATCAGGGTTTGACAGCAGTTATAATAGTGTTAGAATAAAAGAGCTGAAAATCGCACAGAGGGAACACAAGTCTCCTGCATGAGAATGTCAAAGTAATTTTAGATATTTTTTGATCTCCTGGTGTTAGATAGTTGAATATTCTGAATCCTGGCAACTGCGCTATGAAATTTGACAAGTGGCAGTGTTAAAAATTATGAAATCAAGTTCAAGGTCACCAGTAGGCAACATTCCTTATAGAAGATAATAACTTGGCTTGTTCTGACCAAGGAATGATGAAATGAGACAAATCATTATTTCACAACTTTTCTCTAGGTTGGAGCATAGCTGTATAAAGAATATCAATCTTCATTTCAGTCCTGGAAAATTGGAAACTGCTGTGCTTTTAATCGAATCTTCCCCATGTGATATTATGCTTTCAAAATCTCAAAACTAAGAATGGTCTTGTGTTTCCCATCTGCCATGAATCACCAGAGATCAGTTCCATCTTAGGAAATTCATTCTCCAAAATGAACCTCCCTCTATAACACACAAACTCTATTTGGGAAACAAACTTAATTGCAAAGCATCAATTTGTCTTTGATATTCATTGTCTGTGAGTGTTTATTACTGTTCTAGAAAATTATATTACGATTTTCTTTTAATTATCTTCCTGAGGATACACCTCATTTCCGGATGACAATTGGACGACCAGCCTTAATTATAATATGTTACTTGTTTAGAAGCTTCAGTAGCTATTCTAGTCAATGTTTTTATTAACTTCAGTTTTAAATCATGACATTTTCCTAACCTTGTCCATAAAGTATTAGAATATATCACATATATGTAAAAGTTGGTGAATTTCTACTGGTGGTTTTATATAAAATTGTTTCAAAAATTGTTTTTCAATTAACTTCGTTTGTGAGTGAATAATTAATATGTACATAAAATATAAACACAGAGATATGTGAAAAAAGTCAAACTCCGGAATTTCACAGTATCCTAGCATGTAAATGGTTTAAGAAAAAAGACCTCCATAAAAGACAGAAGATCTAGCTGTGTGACCAAAAAGAAATGAAAGGAATAGTATAGACAGAAGAAAAAGACATAATATGACATTAAAGAAAATAAGGATTTCCCCCTTTTAGAGCCTTGAGATTCTGCATGTGATTGCAGCTTTTGTGAGCAGGCAGAAGACAGAGGTGTGTATTTGAGATAGGCCGAAACTGGCATAGCACTTTTCAGGTATTAAAGCATCAAACGTGTTGTTCCATAGGCTTGAGTGTGTTACTAGGTGTGCTGTGGTGAGAGCCCAGGCGAAATACGTATACACAGCTCCAGGAGTCATAAGAATGATTTAGTCATGCACATTAGGAAAGAGGCGTTTTCTTATCATTTTCTCATACCAAGCCCATTGATTGAGTAAGCACTGAATAAATGTGAGCTCTTACAACGGTTGATGTTATTGAAGGTCCCTGGATTTGTGCAGCTAGTGGATGCTTCCAGCAGGGGGAAGCAGACCTCTTCATAGTTGGGACGACTGATTTCCTAGGCGGTCCATTTCCTTCCAACAATTACTAAGGAGCTGGTTTTTTGACATCCCGATGTTGAGATTACCAAAACGTGACAGCACTAAGCTATCTTCATCTTCTTTCTCTGTAGACATTTATTCATCCCTTTCAACCTGCATTTCTTTAGTACATTTGATAGAGGCAATACATATTTTAGAATCAGCATGGGAAGATACACAAAGGATTTTATATCCCCAAAGTAAACATTTACAAAATGTTTACAAAATACTCTCAGGCTGGTTTCAAACCCCTGACCTCAAGAGATAGAGCAAAGATTTTTAAAGACTACAGACAATGGTCTAGATCAGTGATTTAAAATTGGTGTGCTGCAGCACACTGGTGTGCCACAAAAGGATCTTAGATGTGCCACAAAAACTTTTAAAGATAATTAATTGAATTATTTTCGAAAGAAGTTCAAAGCACATCCCTTTTAAAAACTCTTTTATTTGATTAACATTATTTAAACGTGCTGTGAAGGTTTAACTATAGTTTCAAGTGTGCCATGAGATTAAGAAGGTTGAAAAACTCTGGTCTAGATGGCTAAAGGCAAGTAGCATGTCCATGATTTTGTGGGAGATGGAGCCCACAAACCTTAAGATGCATGAATGATACAGAGTAATACAGATAGAGGGGGCCCCTCTGAAGCTGAGAGAAGAGGTTTGTATAGTTATGTACAAGGAATGGCGTACAACTCTGGGAGGGGAAAGTGAGAACTATCTCCAATGTAGTCTTTGTTAGCAGTGCTCATTGAGTTGTGCAGTATATAATACACAAATCTCTTGACTGTATAGGGTGACCCTAGACATGACAAGTGACCAAAAGCACTTCAAAAACCCCCTCGATGATATTTATTAGGTTCCTGGATGATGTAATCATATTTGATAGGACCTGAAGTATGCAGTTTGTATAATAAAAGAAAAGATGACCATAAAATGCTGGAAATATTAGACTGGTGAGGCACCCTTGTAGTTTACAGAAATATCTGCCAAAAATCACTTGTTCTTACTTTGTCTTACTTTGTTCATTGTCCTATCAACTAAGCATTTCCTTTTGTATGCTGACCTTGCAATTTTGTGATCAGAACAGATCGCAATTTCCCATCTCTTTAATGAAAAAAATAATCTATTAGTTTCATATGTATTTTTTCCTATTATCTTTGGTTTTCTGTGCCATATTTATTTTACTGTTCCCTTGAAATAATTTTACCTTTTCTCATCTTGTCTCCACATAGCTAAGCCTCTTTCATACTCTTCCTATTCTCAATTCTGGAGATTAGTCACATTAAACTTCTATCTACTGTCATAAATTATGCATACATATTTTCAATAAGCGCTTACTGTGTGCTTACCACTAGGAGTGGCAAGAAATCACTGCTTCCCTGCATGCTTGTGTCTTGAATGCAAATTTTCTTCTCCTTCACATTAAACAATAACATCAGGACTATTTTTTCTTCATTGAGCTAATTTATGAATATTCTGTTTCAACTTCAGAATGAAGATCTCCGTCTATATGATATAATTGGAAAGGATCTAGAATCACCCAAATCTATGTAAAACGATTGATATACACCATGAGTTGGCAGGCCATCTGATTTTCCAAATCTCCTATCTTCTAGTGCTTAAAAGAGATAATACATGAGAAGAATCTATTTTATTTATTTGGCATATGTGCCTGGATTGTTGAACTCACACTTCCCTTTCAAGACATTGCTGAGCCACCACCTACTCCATGAAGGTGAAAGCATTGGTGATTTCTTTCTTTCACACATGAACTTCTTACTTATGTGTTTTCTCATGGCTCATACCACCTGCTCTGAAAAATAAATGTTTACTTTATAGTGTCTGTAGATGACTTGAGGGAAAGGACCTGAGGTTACTCATGATAATACCTAGAAAGTTCCTGGCAGGGAGAAGACATGCAATAACTATTTTCTAAATTGAACTGACCAGACCAAAGGGAAAACTTGGAGGGAGAAGAGATTACCATTTCCCATGTGCCAGTCTTCCGCTAGACTTCCTCATGTGGTTGTTGGTTAAACTTTCCCAAAATTCTCTAAAAGTTCTGCTAAGAGAACCATCCAGAATGGTTTGGAGAGGGAACAATTGAAAATAGTGTTTTTTATTACGAAGCACATCTTGTTTTCCATTACTGCTCAAAATTGTTCCTCTGGTAAAATATATTTGTATCTGAGCTGACTTTCTTATAGCAAATATTACCGCAAGTAGAAAGGAGAAGAAGAGCAAAGAGGTTTCAGTTTATTGAGAAAATAGTATAGATACTTTATGTCCTTCATAAGAAAAGCAAATATTAGCTCTGTTTACATAGATATTTCCTTATTGAGCTAGAAATTATAAAAGTGATTACTTTGAAAATGCCTGATAACTCATCCTCTTGCTTGGTTTAAGTTATTTAGGAGTGTCATTAACTCTGAAGTTGGTGGGAGAAAGCCAATGTAAAACATATTGTAGCTAAGCTTAAAGATAACACTGCTCAAGAATTAACCAGAGAAAAATACTTTCTGACTTCCCCTAGAGAAGTTCCCTGATTTGCATTTCCCTAGAACCCTGGATATATTTTACATTTTCTTAAAACCAGATTTGATATTTATTATATAATTGTGGGTAGATGGTTATGTGTCTATTATAAATAGTGAATGTACTTTAAAAAATGAAATCTAGCAATGTTAATGAAGTCTCAGTTGCCATTATATAGAAATAGACATTTGCCATTTGTAGCTACCTAAAACCTTTTAAATATTTTCTCCCATATTTCAATAGTTCTTCACGTTCTCATGTTGTTAATTCTCTTTCCCAAGATAAAATGAATTCTTTTATCTTACTGCCAGTGTGTTGTGTAATATAGGTCTCACACAATAGGCATACCCGTGCAAGAGTTTGAATGGGAGGTGAACTTTATGAAGAATAGATGAGATGGTACTTTCTGTCCGACAGGGAGAGGTGGGAGAGGCTGGGTACCTCTGTACTATGCAGCAGCACCATCTCCCCTACCAGACCGGTTCTGCAATGTTGTTTGGGGAGCTATTTCTGAAGTTTACCCTACAGTCTTCCTACAGCACTGTGAGCTTTCAAGCATTCTTTAATAGATCTGTTGGAACTCAAACTAGGTGAATTATTTTGTTGTTTGCAAGCAATGTATGTCTTTTAAAAATCTTACATCTGATGCCCTCACATATCCCAAAATTCATACTTAGCTTTACTTACAGTGAATCCTTGAAATAACATTTGTTAATGATGATAGCAGGAACAAGAATTTGCCAAAATCTAATTTAATGAATTTTATTTTACTCACAGTATGGGCTTAGTTTCTCTTTTTCTCAATAAGAAAGTAAATGTTATATGCTTAAATAGGATAGATCTCCATGTTTTTAAAAAAGAAGATGCGTGAATTATGCAGGTTATTTTTTTAAATTATGATTTGAAAACCTAACTTAGCTACACCAAATAAAATATGCTTCTGAAACCCATGTATATATTTATACACACACATACACATATGTGATAAACATTTTTATTTTCTATAAATCTTTTTGAACTTGTTCAGAGATATTTCTCCAGCCAAATACATCTGTCAATATCTTCCCTATGAAAGGCAAAATTGCTGGATTTCACCAATCATTACCCAGTAAAATGAAAGAAAATAGATAACATGAAGTAGTATGAAAAATGTTTTATTAACTCAGCTCTCCAAGTATTCTTTGTTTTCAATTTTGTATACATACAATAAAAAATTACTGTTTATAGTTTCCTTTTTTCCTTACTATCTCAGAATGGGACATGATATGACAGAATCCATAATAATATATTCATCTTGCTGTCCTACCAAATTAGCTGTTTAAATCGTCTCCTTTGAGGTTTTACAATATTAGAATCATAAATGGTTTAAGTTTTATTGGTTTCTGAGAATGCTTGAAATATCTCCCAAACATTCCTCCCTCTTTGTACCTCAAAGGCACATAATTAAGTTAATCAAAACCCTTGCTCATGATTCATTTGCATCATTAATCTATGTTGAGCCTTCTTTTAATTATTACTTGTTCATGTGTTTTTCTAATAATCTAATGGATATCTGTGACACTTTCTGGCTATAATTTGTTTCCCATGGTTGTACAACATGCTCTCTTTCTTGAATATCAAATTATTGCAAGAGATGAAATAGAAAAGGGAGGCAGGCCTAGCTTCAATCTTTCAGTGAGTGACTCAGTCTTCTATCAGGAAAGAACATACTCATCATTAGGCAGCAATTTGTAATAAAAATACCACCTAGCATCACAGTTCTAGGTAAAGTTATTACTTTCAGAAGTTAGAACTGCTGGAAGCTTGGAAGAATATTAAAGAAGCAAAAAGGCTTCTTGAAACCAAAGTTCATTACCTTGTCCATGCCATGTCTGTTCTACTATCTGTATGTAAGCATGGTGTGATTTTTATAGACATCATATCATATCCAAACCAGGAAATGAATGTGAGATGAATACCATGGTGCTCATGGCTTTTTTTAATGTACAGATATTTGTGAACTTTTCTCAAGCTAGATTTTTAATGGGAAATCTGATCTGGTTGAAGTGATGAGAGATTTAGATGGTTTTAACATCAGGAGTACTGCTACAGAGGTGAAATGGATTGTCAGAAGAACAGGTAAAGCCAGATTAAGGACTGGGGGTCTAATGTTAACAACCAGATGAAACTGACAATAAATATTTTAAACGAAAGTGTATATATATATATGTGTGTGTGATGGCTCTCAGACACAAATCAAAGGCAGAAAAACATCATTCTTTATTTTTATTTATTTATTTATTTTGCAGTTTTTGGTCAAGACTGGGTTTGAACCTACCACCTCTGGCATATGGGACCGGCACCCTACTCCTTTGAGCCACAGGTGCCACCCCATCCTTCTTTATTTTTCCATTGTATCCTTTATTTGTGTGCTAGGGCTACCATAGTAATACCTCCGACTGGGTGGCTTCAAGGGCAACAATTTTTCTCACTGTCTGGAGGCTAAACATCCTGGGAAGGTGTCTGCATATTTGATTTCTTCGGAGGTCTCTCTCCTTGGTCTGTAAGTGGCTGTCTTTTTGCTGCATCCTCACGTGGCTTCTTCTCTGTGTGTGAACCCCAGGTGTCTCTGTGCCACACTGGAGGAGGATCTACCCTCATGGCCTTACATTAACTTAACTGATTCTTTTAAGCCCCTTTTCCCCAAATACTCACCTTCTGAAGTCCTGGGGGTTAGGTTTCAAGGTATGAATTAGTGATTTTTGTGGAGAGATAATTCAGTACATATTCATCCTCTTCCTTTGAAATATAATCATCACCCAAATGTACTGTGAACCCTGTACTCGATCCAAATTGGAAAATCTCCTCTTTACCTGAATAAGCCAATTTTTTTATTGCCTTCTCATTTTTGTAAAGTATATTCTGTCTTCATTTTTCTCTGTCATCATTTTATCGATCCTTCAAGACTCCATCGCATGCTTGATCAAACTGGCTAGAAGCGGCCTCTTCCCTTCCTTGCATTAGTCTTGTTTGTCTCATTCTTAGAACTTTTATGAAATGTCACCTTCTACCAGAACTGATGCATGCCTGCCTATTTTCCTCGTTCATATCATAATTTATTTTACTGAAGTCTTGTCTTACCTATTTTAATGACTTGCATACAGTGCATACAAAATATGTTTTTTTAATTGATTAAAATTTGATGATCTAAACAAGTTGGTTATTTTTTTTGTCCAGTCTGTGGCATTTTTTCCAATGGTTTCAATTTTATTCAAGAATGAACTTCCACAAAACTCCCTAAACTCACACTCCACTTTTAATAGTTGTCTTACTTATCCTATTTCAGGAATATTTGAACATGTTTATCTTAGTATCTAATAAGCAGACAAAAAAAAAAA
>CAUYQV010043062.1:0-29362 GCA_963574575.1 Galagoides demidoff | reverse complement strand
ATTTTTTATTTTATTTTATTTTATTTTTTTGAGACGGAGCCTCAAGCTATCCCCCTGGGTAGAGTGCCATGGCATCACAGCATGCCATGGCACTCTAGCGAGTTAAGAGACACTCTAGAGACTCAAGCGAGTCTCCTGCCTCCGCCTCCCAAGTAGCTGGGACCACAGGTGCCCGCCACAACGCCCCGCCATTTTTTTTTTTTTTTTTGGCTGCAGCCATCATTGTTGTTTGGCGGGCCCAGGCTGGGGATTCGAACCTGCCACCTTAGGTGTACGTGGCTGGTGCCTTAGCTGTTTGAGCCACAGGCGCCAAGCCAACAACAAAGTAATTTCAATGATAATATCATCAGTTTTAGATTTTCCGTAACCAAAAGAACATAAATAGTATTTTTTAATAAGTTTATTATATTTCTTGAGTTGTTAAATTATCCTAAAGACAGATATTTCCACATAATTGGTAATGGTCTCTTAATAAGTGTGTTTGGTTTACATTTTTTTTTTTTTTCAGTTTTTGGCTGGGGCTGGATTTGAACCCACCACCTCTAGTATATGGGGTCAGCGCCCTACTCCTTTGAGCCACAGGTGCCGCCCTGGTTTACAGTTTTTACAGATTGCTTCAATGAGACATTTGAATGATAGATTTTTTTATTCCAAGATTAAAAGGAAGTATTCTAAAATCTATATTTTTTCAGATAAAATCATATTTGCTCTGTCATATATCAAGTCTACTTTATGGATGATTAAAAAGTGTTAATTATTATTATATATCACTCACATTATTTATTTGATTATTTTATTTGCTGTTCACATGGGATATTAAAGTAGAAAGCTAGAAAATTGGTTATAAATAATAGTTTTTTGAAACCTTGGATAGGAAAGGAGAAAGTAAGACTGATGTTTGTTTAGTAGCAGGCCAGAGGCAAGGGGGCTGAATATTATTAAAGTGTGTTCTGAAGCGTCCTGCACTTTGAAAAATCGACCTTGAAAAATGACTGAGTGCTCGGAGCATGTTGTGTGCTAGACAGATGCAGCTGTGAAGTCACAGGTGGAAAGTTCATGGTCCTTATCAATAACAAAGAAAATTCAGTTTTAGAGGCCCTACAAATCATAAAACAAAGTGATGGATTTATTTTTACAATGGATCACTCCATAGTATGGATCCATTTGTCCATAATCCTTTAGGCACATAAATTAAAAAGGCCTAAACAAGCGGAATGGCCCCTATCAGGAAGCAATCTGCCTAATTGCACAGTCTCTAACTCCAAGGGTCTCTGGTAGGCTCCTCACATGTTGGCTAGGCTAGGCCCAGATGGAAGCTGATTTTAGACAGCAGTAACAATAGTTTCCTGCAAATTTTCCTCATATACCTTTTTCCTAGAGGCAGGATCTAGTCCCTATCCATATACCTTACAATTGCTACAACAATGGCAATATTCTACCATTGCCAATTCCATCCTTAGTAGGACTATATTTCTATTATTTTCATTTTTCATATTTTTCTATTGTGGACCGATTATTTTAAACGATGATTTTACTTATCTTTAGCTGGTTTTTGTTGTTGCTGTAATTTAATTGTTGAAAACTCCCAATTCCTATGTATTCAACCAGCTGGAGCAAAATAAAAACCCTTCTCTCAAAGGATTTGAAGGGAAAAGGTGAGTGACATAAGTGTCCACTTACTCTGCAAACCCAAGCCTGGCTTCATGGCCCACTCAGGTCTCTGGGAGAGGCATCCAGTTTGAAAATGGGAGCTTCAAAAGAATAAAAAAGTGCAATACAACCGAGAAGCTGCCTCTTTATTGATTCCCAAAGGCTTTGTTTCCTAGTTTCACAGCCAAACGCTGGGCTCCTATCAGTGCATGTTTTTTAAAGGAAACATGTGTCTGTTTGTGGCTCGGCGGGAATGCTCTAAAGTATCATAATAGTCATGGCCAAAAGTCTCCTCCTTTCTCTTGGTAACTGACTTTTTAGAGACATAAGAAACTGGTTGATTCTAAATCAGTTTACATTTTTAAAGCATCTGAGAAGAACCTTGGGACTTTGAGTCTCAAGTAAGGCTCCTGCTTGCTACACCTGGTCTGGTCTGTTTTTTCCTTTACAAAATCCTTCTGTGGCTTTCCCTCCCCTAAGAGGTGATGTCCCAACAGCTTAGAGCAGTGGTTCTGGAGGTTTAGCTTATGTAAGAACCATTTGGGGAACTTTTAAAATATGGATCGTTGGACCCCATTCTCAGAGTTTCTGCTTCAATAGGTTTGGATGGGACCTAGGAATTTATACATCTAGAAAGTTCCCAGGAGCTGCTGATGCTGCTGGGGCAGGGGCCGCTCTTGGAGACCCACTGGCATAGAGTGTCTGCCCTCCTGTGGCCAGGACCGGCCCCGTGTTGGAGCACTGCCTCGTCCTCCAGTGTTTACTGGACGACCTGCCCTTCTCCCAATGCGAGTGTTCTTTCATCCTCTCTGGGCCACCTCCTGCCTTGCAGGGTCTTTGGCTAAAACCCCTGTGAGGTCTTCTCTGACCTCCAAGGTCTCCTTTGGGCCTGTCCAGTGAGGCTCTCCAGCTCTTTATCACAGGGTTTATTGTTAGTTGATAGAGAGCTCCTTAAAGGTCCTAATTTTATTCTGTTCATTTTCACTTTGCAACTTAGTTTTGGGCCTTCTTAGAAGAACTGTAATCACTCGTTAGGTTCATAAGTTTTACCTTCGTTTTATTTGCTATGACGCTATGGTCATGAACAAACACTTGGGAATAGATGGTGTGAATCCAAATCCCAGTTTTGTAACTTTCTGTCTGTGTTACTCAAGGCAGTTCCTCAGCCTCTCTGGGCCAGACTTTCCACTGCTGCGTAAGTATCATACTAACAAGTTGCTCCCTGCAGTTTTTTGTGTGTTAGATGAATTTACATATGCAAAGATCTTAGATCCGTATTTTGCAAGTATGTCAGCAACACACAAATGTGTGATGCTGTCACTAGAGTGTAATGTCCACTGGGGTGGCAATTTGTGGTTACGTAATATTTGTTAAATCAATAGATCCTAAGTAGTTCTAAGTCTTAGGGATGCCAAGCCACTAACTTGGATCACACTACGGGGGAGTTTTCAGTTGAAAGATTATGTCAGCAAGAACTATATCAACATGATAATGACTTTCTTCTTGTTGAATATGCAGTATTTACATTTTTAAAAATAACCTTTATTTTTAGAGCAGTTTTATCTTTATAGAACAGTTCAGCAGAAAGTACAGAGTTCCCGAATCCTCCCGTCCCTGGCGTACGCTCTCTCCTGTTGCTAACATCATGCACTGGTGCGGTAGATTTGTTGTAATTAATGAGGTATTATTAATATAGATCATTATATACAGCACACAGGTCACACTAAGGTTCACTCTTTGAATGTGGACAGTGCAGAGTGTCCCGTATCCCCCACTGCCGTGTTAGAGTAATTTGGCACCTTACAGCGGCCCTTTGCTGCACATAATCATCCCTTCTCATCTCTCCCTGGATCTCTGATCATCTATTTCTCTCTGTGATTTTGCCTTTCCCAGAACGTCCTCTAGTTGTACTAATGCAGTGTGCGGCCCTTCCGGACTGGCTCCCTTCATTCTGTAATTTGCAGGTAAGATTTCTCCTTGTCTTTTCACGGCTTGAGAGCACAGTCCTTTTTATCACTGAGTAACATGTCATTGTATGGACGTACCATGGTTTGCTGACTCACCTCATGGGGTCATTTTGGTGCTTCTAGTTTTTGACAATTATTTTGACAATCCAACTGCGTCGGCCTCCCAGAGTGCTAGGATTATAGGCATGAGCCACTGTGCCCGGCCTTAGACCAAAATTTTTAACTCCTTTGGATAAACCCCTAGGAGGCTGACTGCGGCTCACCTGGTAAACCCATTTTTAGCTTTGTAAGAACTTGTCAAGCTGTCTTTGAAGGTGGCTGTGCCATTTTGCACTCCTGCCAGCAGTGAGTGAGAGGTTGTGTTACCTCACATCCTTAGTGGAATTTGGAGGTGTCAGTGTTTTGAATTTTAGCTATTCTAATAGATACAGAGGTTTGCGTTTTTAACTCCTTCCTATAACATTTCCTTTTGATTCATCATTGCTCATGAGGTTGTCGAGTGGTAAATTGATGATGATGCACTAGAATGTCCAGGTCTTTGCCTGGAAGTTAAATTCAAGAGGAACACGCCAATGAAACCGCGTGACGTGAGCCATGTGGCATCGCCGGCAAAGAGTCACATGAGGAACACCCTAATTAATCCTGGGAATCACACAGAGCAGGCAAAGATCTGATCTCTTTTAAACTGGAAGGGGTTTCCTGATACCCATCCTCATAGCACAGCGTCAGGGAGAACAGTGAGGATGGGGGACTGAGAAGCTTGGGTTGACGGATCTGATTGGCCCCTACTTGATCTGGTGACCTCAAGTGCGTCGCTTAACCTCTAAACCCCAGAGAGAGTTGTACTTTATGATTCATAAGATCCCTTTAAGCTCCCAAATCCTATGATTCCCAAATCAGTCTCGCCACTACTATGTAAGCTGTGAACAAGGGGACACACTTTGAGACAGACATGTTTCATCAAGCAGGAAACTCTCTTGAGTACGTCGTCGGTCTTTGAAGCAGCTGAGATTTGTGACAGGGAGGCCTGAGGTAAAGTTCTTTGGGGGACACGTTAAACAATTTCAAAACGGGGGATCATGAGTTTTCATGACCCAAGCGTGGGGATCAGAGAAGGCTGAGCGTCTGACACTGGGCTGGGAGTGTTTGATCAGCAGCTGTAGCAGCAGGGATTTGGTAACAGAGTTAAACACACCCATTTTAAGAGCCCTGGTTTACAGCGTTGCTCTGTCACGTTGAGAGGTTCTTACTAAAGTTTTTCATTTATAGTGAGGTTAGCGGGATTGTACGCCAAGCAAATTAAAAACTGAACGAGGTGAGAGGGTGCACAGAGGAGAGCAGGAAAATGACAGGCAAAGCCATCCCCAGCCGGCAGGATGGCTCAGCAGCGCCTGTGGCTAAGTGTGCGTTTCTAGGGGCCAGTGAAATCACCGGTCTCCCTGGGAGACAGGTGGCTGAGATTGCTGGGAACAAAAGGGGACGTTCAACTTTAAGAAAATGAAAGCAGATCGGAAATGTTGCTGTCTGACTTGTATCTTTATCTCCGGTTATGTTTCCCACAGAGCTAATTGGTCGTTTTGAAAAATCACTGGGGAGCAGAAGCCAAACAGTTACAAGGGAAGCCAGATGATTTTACCGGCTCCCCTGGGCCGCAGAGTTATCCTTAACGATAATCATTGGTTTTAATAACTGTCATTTATGGGTAGTAGAGGAACAGAATGCCTGCTCCTCTGGTAGGCTGTTTTAATCTCTCTGAAACTCACCCTCCCACCCCAACCTGTTCTAATTTTTTCAGCACTTTTCATCTCCAAGTCCCTGGGCTGGTGTCTGAACAGTGAGGCTGAATCAGGAAACAGCTGTAACGGACCAGCAATCCTCCCATTCATATTCACTATCCAGAGACAAGCCATCGTATTAGGGCGACATCCATATCAGGGTGACATCCGTATCAGGGCATCACGCTGTTACTTGGGTTTCTACTACATATTACCTGGGGACCAGGTATATCTGGTGATGAATACCTCAGACACAATATAAGTTTTTTTTTTTGTGCACTTGAAATATTGGGAGGGTGACTAGGGTATAGGTGTCCCTCTTCACACCAGCTTTTTGGCCCTGCTGTATGGGGGCTCTACCGTTTTCAACAAATGTCTCATAAGGTTGCTCACTCAAGGCGGAGACAGAAGACAGCATAGAGCAGGACTGTGTGTGCAGTAGCAGTGCTCAGAGCATGAGTGTCGGCACCAGGCAGGGTAGACAGTGGCTCCCGTGCCCTCTGTGGGCGTTTGGTGCCCAGAGCTTTGGCATATGTTTATCTGAGAGGCGTAATCTAGTCTCTAGCTAAGAAGCTCTTTTTTGGTGCAACTCTGCACTATGGGTGACAGAATACAATTTTGCTGGACATTAGTTGACCATAAAAGTGTCCTATGAATGAAGACAATTACATAGGGGTCCCCAAAGTTGTCCCTAAAGTCTCCATATACAGGGAAAGTAGGAAATTGTTGTAAATGTGCCTTTATTTATAAACTATGCATTACCAAATTTTATAAAAATTTCTCTACATACTGAACACCTCTTTGTAAAATTTTGTAATATTTTATAAATAAAAGTACAGATAGCTACAATTTCCCATTTCCCCTATGAATAGAGGATTTAGAGGAACTTAACTTTGGGGATTGCCCTGAAGGTTGTGGCTGACTGTGGATGGGAAATTCTCTAAGACCTTTGTTTTAGAAAGAAGGTAAACATAGGACTCTGTAATTCATCATAGCACAAGTTTCCTTACATGGCATGAAAAATGATGCTTTAGTGATCTGTCCCCTTCCATGGCTAATGGTGTGAAATGCAGGAAGGCCAGCTCTGGTCTCCTGTCACCTGGTTCTTTTCACATAGGGCCACATTTTAATAGTGAACTCCGAGCCATCTTTCTGAGTGAGGGAGGTACAGGGGGAGCCGTGTTCTCTCACCCATCCTGGCCAGTTCCTCCCTGCACTGGTGGTTGCTGGTTCCATAATAAACAGCAATAGCTTCTTACGCCAAGCCTGGCTCAAAGGTGTTTCCTATGGTGTTGTTTTTCTTTTTAGCCAAAGTTTGATTTAGAAATTTGTACCAACTTTAACCCTTCTTGCTTATACAAACACACTTTCCCAATGACTTTTTTACCTTTAGCAAGACCCTGATGGTCATAATTGGCTGGTGGAAGCCTGTGGCCTAGAATTAGCCTTTACCCCACCCCAAAGGACACAGTTCGGTCCTCCAGAATAAAGCCATCTTAACTTCCTCCCCTAGAACTCCAATGGCTTCCGCAACTTAGAGGAAAACATTTTTACTAAAACAACAGCCAACAGCAAGAGATTAGGAACAGGTCACACTTCAATAATTATCCTGCCCTGGTTTACAAGTTATTAATAGGCCAACTCAAGCCACGTGTATGAAGGATGACATGCATGTCAGGGTGACATCCGTATTAGGGCATCATGTGGTTAGATGTGTTTGTAGTACGTATGATCTTCTTTCTCCATTGTTAACCAAGTGGCTCTCTCTGGGACTCTCTTTCTAACTGGGGCCTCTGTGGTGTGGCTGCCAGTCAGATACATTTTCATTTGCCTCTGTAAGTCTGTGTAGTAGTCCATGGTTGCTGAGGAAGCATGAGGCATGGCGTTAAAGGTCAGTCACATTGAAAATGTCTGGGCCACTGTCAGGGGACCTCGTTTTCTGAATCCATGGTCCATATCTGTGAATAATAATCTCAGCTCTTATGTGATCCCACGTCTTGCTTTCTCAATAACCGGCTACTGTCTCTAATTTATCCCAGAGAAAATCTTCATCCCTCCTTATTGAGCTTTCCTTACTAGTCTCCCTCCAGGGGCTCACTCCCTCGGCCTTCCTCTGAACGCCTGCCTCTCCATTCCCTCCACATTCAAACACTATTAGTCACGTGTAATACATTTTAATCTACTAAGGTAGGAACATTATTATTTGGGAATTTCAAAGTTTTGGTAAGTTGAGAGATGTATTTTGTAGCCAGGAAAAACTTTGGTTACTTTTCAGATTTTAGCTTCTAAACTGATTACACTTTTTGTTTTTTAAATGAGAGTATCAGTGACTCTGATACATTATATTAGAAATGTAGAATATACTTTTTACCTTTATAAAAAATCCAACTGTTTTTCTAATGATGATATAATTTTAACTTTTTCTAGTGAATAGAAGTTTCATTGGTGCCATACAAGTTATGCTCTTGAGTGATTCATATTACATTTCAAAATGGAAATTTTTTATTTTATTTATTTATCTATTTTTTGTAGAGACAGAGTCTCACTTTGTCACTCTTGGTAGAGTGCTGTGACATCACAGCTCACAGCAACCTCCAACTCCTGGGTCAAGTCTCTTGCCTCAGCCTCCCGAATAGCTGGGAAATTTTTTATTTTGATATACAAATTCATCTAAATACCAGTATATATTTTGAGTTCTGGAGTCAGAAAGATTTAATGACTTTTTTCCAATTGGTACTAGTTGTGTGAATTATGGAAAGTTGATTGAAACTCTCTGTTCTTTATCTTGCTAGTTTATATTTTGGGATGACCTCCTCATAGAGACATTTTGATGAATATTTGAGATGATATGTATAAAATGTTTGCAGCAGTTTCTAGTACATAGTATCATAATAAAATATTTTATTGTTAATGTTGTTATATAACACTTGCTGTCAATTTGATAAGAAAACATGAAACTTTATAGTTGATACCGTTTAAGAAACTCTGTACTACATCTAATGATATTACTTCAGAGTGAGTTTGAACTTGTGGGGGACTAATTGAAGTTTAGACAGTGGCTGACTTGAAAGGACCAAAGAAAAAATTGCTGGTAGAAATAATATTCTTAATGTTACCAGCAGTTCTTGAAGAGTTATTAGAGTGAGAGTATCCGATGGTAAAATACATTGCTTAAAATTTTGAAAAGAACTTATAAATATCAAAAGATACAGTCATGGAATCAGGAGTATGATATGTTCCCACAGCCAGGTGTGAACAAAGGCAACGCATGGAGGGAGGGGCCCAGGGTTACAGGGCAGCATCAGGCCGAGGATATTTATGGAGCACCTTGTATGTGTTGTGCGTGATGCTGATGCCTGATGTAAATACAGAAGGATAAGGTTCCCCCCCGCCCCCCGCCTTTAAGATCGGTATAATACAGTTGAGAAGAACAGCGATACACCTGAAATCACGAACAAGACACTTTGGTCTCCATTTTGGTGACTGCTCCTACTTGCCTATGAGCACTTCCAGTTTCTCTATTCCTGAACCCTCCGCGCTGACTCACACAGCTCACCTCTCCATCCATCTGCAAATTCTATGTCCCGGCCGCTGGACGGCCTATTTTTCTAGTTTTCTTCTCAACTCTTAGAATGTTCATTTTCAAACTCGTCTTGGATACCTTGTCCAGCATTCTCATAGATGTCGACACCTGACTGTCCCATAGTATCGTACAATATCCGTAGCTGGGGTCGTCTCCACTGTAAGCTGGAGTCTTGATATGTGCCGCCACAGCCAGCCAGCCATGCAGGCCAGGCATGCTTAACTCTTCTATGTCCTGTAGACCTCTCCATTCCCAGAAGTCAGATATTAGACTGTTTTAATCCCTAAAATGTGCTCAAATCTTTCTTTCACCTATTACCTCTTTTACTCTAGATCCAATCAGAGAGTAGACCCAGCAGGAGATACTGGGATCTATCTATCTCTCTATCTATCTACCCATCTATCAATTTAATCTTTGTGTGTACATATGCAAAGGCTGCCAAAAAATACTCATTTAGGAAAGAAAAAAGATATTAAAATTATAATACATCACATTTGACTTCTGCAATTATAAGAGATACAAAATATAACATAGGCAATACCAAATGTTATTAGGATATATTGAGTGCTACAATTTTAGTTCAGTCTTCTCTTTTCCTAAAATGTGTATACATTTGGGGGCACCATCTGTATATAGCCTCTGATGCTAAGAGTGAAGTCCACTGGTTGCTGCCTCCATCACCACCGCCAGCTCCAAATCATCATCCCCTCTTGCTTGAACCGTTTTTTTCCTTCATCTCCTTGCTCCTGCCTTTGCCCCGGTACCATCTGTCCTCCACGGAACATCCACTGATCCTTTTAGTCACCCCAAAGTCATTTCTCTGCTTAAATCCTCTGGTCCTTCCTTCCTCTTTTATTCATGTTAAAAGCCAAAGTAGGTACATTTAAATGATTTAAGAGGCTCTGCACAGTGGCCTCCATCATTATGTTAGACTGCCATATGTATTATGCCAGCTGTGAGAAATTTTACGGAGAGAATTAAAACATGGCAGTGAAAATGGGGGACGTGCGGGTAGCTAGGCTGTCATTTCAGGAGAAGGCTTGGTACAGAACGGTTTTCCTGCGGAGATGCTGATAGGGGGCTTGAGAGCTCCATGAAGCTCCTTCTTTCCTTTGCCTTTCATTGGTTTTAACATTTAAAAGCATTTCATTGTCACTTGGTTTTGAAAATAAAATTAACCATGGGACATATTTTATTTTACTATTTATTCAGGTATCCATTGAGAAAGAGTTTATTTTTTGTGAACTCTAAGATTCATGAGTAAGTTTTCTAAATGATTATTTAAAACTACTTATGTAACCAAGATGTTGTATTTGAAGGAAATTCATGTTTGGCTCAGATTTATGAGAAATGCACACTATTTGTTTTAAAATGCAATAGGAGTAAGTGTAGTTTTTGAAGATCTAGAGATGTGTCATATTCTCCCTAACTGCTAATCTGAGGGTTCTGTATTCACATAGCATTTATTTGTTTACTTTTTGAAACAGGGTCTCACTCGGTTGCCTAGGCTAGAATGCAGGGGCATCTCAAAATTCTGGGCTCAAGGGATTCTCCTGCTTCAGCCTCCCGAGTAGCTAGAACAAGTGCATGACGCTGCACCTGGCTTTTCTTTGTATTTTTTGTAGAAATGGAGCTCATTAAGGTGTTCAGGCTGGTGTCACACTCGCTCAGGTGATCCTCCTCCTTGGCTTTCCAAAGTACTAGGATTACAGGTGTGAGCAATCCCACCCACTTTATTTCTGCAAACACACATCCTGATTCTGCGATAATTGGTCACAATTTTCTTTCTCCATATGCCTTTTCATAATGAGGTCTTCAATGGGAAAAACCATGTACATAAAGTGTTTATTATTTGTATATTATAGTTCAATAAGTATTTGTTATCTATATAAGAAAGATCATAGCCCTTCTGTTCTATTTCTCTTTACTTTCTCCATTGAAATGCTTACTAATATTTAGGCAAACATTCAGGAATGGGTAATTAAAAACAGATAAATGAAATTGAGGCAAATAACGAAAATGTAATTACATTGTATTTGCTTTAAGAATTTATAATTAGGGCAGCACCTGTGGCTCAAAGGTATAAGACGCCAGCCCGATATGCCGGAGGTGGCGGGTTCAAACCCAACCCCAGCCAAAAACTACAAAAAAAGAATTTATAATAATTTACAATTTTAATGTTTTATTATTTTCAAGGATTTTAATATAAAAGATTTACTTCTGTAGTCCTTATAAGTGATCCAAGAAAGAGGAAGAAATTAATGAAGAATAAAAAGTAATATGTTAATAGTAAAATACTGACAGGTGATGTTATAAATGCATCAAAGAACTTATTTTTAAAATCTCATTTGAAACAAATTTTTGAGAAGGCTCATTAAAAAAAAAAAACTCACACAGTTGTCCTATTTAAGGAATGAGAAAGGAAGACAGCTACATACAAGAAAGACCTAAAGATATATAAGAAAGATATAAAATTTTATGCAAAATTTAAAGCATATTTGAAATAAAATGGAAATACATAATTTAGTCAAGATAACCAGTTAAACACAGAGCAGAATAACACGGAAATAAAGCCATAATATAAAATTACCTTGAAATCTTATATGGGTTTTATGGGTTAAACCTCCCCCATTTACCTAAATGCTTCCATTTGATTATATAATGTTCTATAGTAAACAAACAAATCTTTATTTATTTAACCAAACACATACAGCACAATGAAAACCAATCCAATACACTAAAATTTTCAGTGTTTTTAATTGGAAAATTACTTGCGAAAATCCTAAATAGTCTTTGAATAAATGGAAGGCAAAATTATAATAAAAGTTTTCATTTTTCTTTTTCAAGTAGATGTTATTCAAAAAAAAAAGTAACTGGTTAAATATTAGGAAAGCTCTCACTGCCATGAAATCAATAGGTTAGGATATAAAACGACCTCACTCAAACAAATTCAATAACATGCTTTTTAATGATAAGATAAAATCTAGACTTTCGGTTTTCACTTGGAGATGTAGAGCCGGAGTCATGTCCATCCATACTATCAGGAAAAACCCAAACTGCAAATTAATGACTTTTATTGAACCCATGAAAGAATTGAGGTAACAGAACAAATAACTCACCCAAACTCTGGAGAGACAATCACCTAAGCTTCTCCCTTAACACACTAGAGAAAGAGCAAATTAAACAAAAAGCAAGCAAAAGTAAGAAATTTAAACACGTTAGCACAGATATCAATGAAATTAAAATAGTACCCCCCATATTCTGACATTTAAAAAAGACAAAAAAGCTATTAAAAAAGAAGTAATAGAGAACATCAGTGAAACTAAAAGTTGTTTCTTTGCAAAGACCGGTAAATTTGATAAACCTGATATATCTCAGTCTTTCTAAGGAAGAACAAAGAAAAAAGAGAAAGTTTAAAATATCAGGAACAAAAAAGGGGGCGTAACTACTGATTCAACAGCTGTTAAAATGATAAAGGGAATGATCTGAAAACTCTAGACCTAATGTGTTGGAAAACTGAGATGAAATGAAAGGACAAACTACTAAAACTCGAAGATTAATGTGAATGGTCCTATATATACCAAGTAAATCGTACAATCTCTCTAGAAAAGAAGACTATAGGCCCAGATACCATCACGGTGAATTTTACTAAACATTTTAAGGCAGAAATAATACCAGTCATACACATCTTCCAGAAAATAGAAGGGAAGCATGTTTCAACTAATTCTATGATCCAGGGATTACCCAGCACCCAAACCAGATAAAGACAAAACAAGAAAATATTCTAATATCTCTCACAATTGCAGCCACAAAAGTCATCGAAATAATCGGTAGTAGAATATAAAAAGGCTTAGACACCATGTGGAATTAAGCCAAGAAATGCAAAACTGGCTCACCATTTAAAAATATTATCACTGCTACAGGCTGTACAAATACTTCAATGGTCATAACAATAGAGGAGAAGGAATTGGACAAAATTCATTGTCCATTCATGATGTAAAAAAAAAAAAAACTGTAAGCAAACTAGACATAGAAAGGAACTTCCTTAACTTGTAAGGAATTCTATTAAAAAAAAACAACCTATGGGTAACATCATGCTACATGGTGGGGGGATGACTGCTCTTCCCTTAATATCAGGAACAAGGCAAACCATCTCCTCACAGCTGCTCTCAAACCTAGTCCTAGAAGTATTGATCCCTGGGGTGGATTATAGCAGCATCTCAACCTTCCGTCACACCCTGGCTAGACTGCTGTCCCTTCCTACTCTGCCTCCCCCAGTTCAAGCTTCCTCTGGAAGCTCAACCTTCATCAATCACATGTATGAAAGTTCCTATCTCAGAGTTTCCTTCAGTATAACAGGACCTGAGATAGTCCCCTGATACCACATTCCCATTATTTGATTTATTTTTGTGTAGTTTAAATTCCCATGTAGGTTTTAAATGGATATATAATCAATCTTCATGGTAGATCACTCTTTGTTCTCTCTCTTTTTCATATTACCAGGCAGGACATATTTAAAACATTTTTTGGTTATGCATACATCCTCTCTTCTACCTGTGATGCCCCATTGTTCAACTGCCTTTAGTTCAACACCCCAACAGATAACGCTGTAGAGACTTACTCATGACATGTGAGCTCGAACGATTAGGTTCACAAAGGCATCCTAGAAAGAGAGCAACATATCTCATTGCTGATACCACTATCGTCACATTCAAAGTCCTCCCCTTGGGAAGCTGTCCACCAATGCCAGTACATAGTCTACTCTTCAAAGCAATTTTGAAAGTCTTTCTGGACTGGCCATCAGAGTGGTTGTCATACATGGTTCACCAACTCTTTCTAGAAAAAGTGCTTTGAAGAATGGACAAGATGTGGACACTGGTGCATAGCTCCCTAAGGAGAGTGCTTCATAATATTCAGCAACAAGCTCATAGACTTAGTTGTCAGACCTCACATATCTAGCAATGGAAGTACTTGGTTATAAGGGCTGGGTACGGTGGCTCACATCTGTAATCTCAGCACTCTGGGAGGCCGAAATGGGTGGACTGTTTGAGCTCATGAGTTCAAGACCAGTCTGAACAAGAGTGAGACTCATCTCTAAAAAATAGCCAGACGTTCTGGCAGGCACCTGTAGTCCAGCTACTTGGGATGCTGAGACCAGAGAATCACTTGAGCCCAGGAGTTTGAGGTTGCTGTGAGCTGTGATGCCACAGCACTCCACGCAGGGTGACAAGGCAAAACTCTGTCTCAAAAAAAAATTATTTGGTCATAATTTATTTGTATGATTAATTTGACAAAATGATGCCAGACAACTTTCCAGAATGGTGACACTGTCTACTACTTCCCAAAGGCAGCACATATGAAAGTGCCTGTTGCCCACATCGATCATTGTATTATGCAATTTTCTGATTTTCATCAGGTTTACAGACAACTTACAATGCTCTATTCAGGCAAATTTTCATGTAAGCTATATGAAAAAATAAAAAATATAAATCTGAAATCTTACCTCCCATTTATATGCTTTGCCCCCAAACACAAGCAGAAACAAACAGTAATCATAAGAAGGCGACCACACACAAAAGGAAGGAAAGAAACACATCGTGGGGTGCAGGACGGGGTGCAGAGCAAAGGACAGGCACCAAACCCAGAGTCTTCAGACACAGGAGTAAGGGCGGACACGGAGTTGCTAAGTCTGCCCCAGGTATCAAGAAGGGATGCACAAAACAGCCTCGGAACCGCAGAAAAGAAAAATTCTGCAGTAAAAACTCAGATGATTTTGTTTCCTTTTGATGAGTTGATTAGGGATACTTATTTTCAACATCAGTACAAAAATATATATTATAATTTTTAACATATAAATAACATCAGAAAAAAGAAATCTGATATTTACTGAAATGTGAAAAACAAAGAAAAAATTTTAAAAACCATTGTTTATGCCAGGGAGAAGGAAAAGGAAAAAGTACTAAAAAATAAATGAAAAATTTGCAAACAGTAAGTCTAAAAAAGCTATTAAAAATTGGCCCTCATTAAAATACTAGTAAGCTTAGATTTTTAAATAGTAAAAATGAAACAAAAGCATATCCCACATATGCTATTAAAATATCTTGATGTCAAAGACAGTTCCATAATAGAGCTTGAATCAAGTGGCCCCAAAACAAGAATGTGCAGAGAGAAACAGATTTAACTAAACCAAATAAAATGATGCTGTGGATCAATCTCTCTTACAAATATGGAGGCAAACAACCTAAATAAAGCAACAAAATAGCTAATTTGCCTGCCTTTTAAAAGCAGGCACCATGACCAACTGAAATTTATCCCAAGAGTGCAAGGGTAATTCAGCATTTAGATCGCTATTAATTCAATTCATTATACTAACAGATTAAAGTAGAAGAACCATATTATCATTTCAAAGCTCCAAGAAAAGAATTTCATCGACTGTGTTACTGTCAAGAGCCGAGAGCCGCTGAGCAGCCAAGAGAGCCAAGCTGCCAGGTGTCAAGCTGGCCAATTAAAACCATCGCACCGGGAGGAGCACAGAGGTCCAGCGCCCTCCAGCCTCGCAGGACTTCAGTTAACTGTCACATACCCAGTCATTTCCAATAGCTAGAAAGAGGACACGAATGTTTCCAACACTGAGGAATGATGAACGTTTGAGATGACACATAAACAAATTGCCCTGATCTGATCGCCACACGTTACGTGAATCGCAACACTGCCGTGGACTTCTTAAATATGTAAATTATTGTGTGTAAATTAAAAAATTAGAAAACAGTTCACAAGTTTTATAAAAAACCAACAAAGAGGGGACCAAAAAAAAACCCAGACAGTGATCTAGAGTGAGAGTAGCAGTGAAGATCTTACCACCGTCTGCCGTAGTCCAAGCAGGGAGCTGAGGGAAGGCGCTGCCCCCCAGTGCTCCATCGCCCCATGACAGCACCAGTGTGGGAGTCAGGGGCACCAGGGCAGACAGGGGGTGTCGCTGCTGAGAGGGTGCAAAGCCTCCTGCCGATTTACGGCACTGGGGTCTGGACAAAAGGGAGGCAGAAGGACCAGGACAGGAATTACTGAGGGCCACATCACAGTGAAGAAAGGTATTTTTAAGGCTTCTGGATAAGGTGGTCTCAGCAGAGGAGCTGAGAAAGGCCCTGGCCAAAGGCCAGTTTGGGTGAGGAGGTCTCCAATGGAAGTGCTGGGGTCAGGGCTGAATCCCCCACTGCAGCTCTCTAGAGACAGAGGGGTACCCAGGTTTCCTGTGGGGAGGGAGGGCAGCCCCCCACCCCTGGGGGAGGGCTGCAAGGCAAACTTTATTGCTCTCGTCCCATCTGGAGGGTCACACAGGAGTCTAGCCAGGAGACAAATGCCTCAATTACTTACAAGAAGTTCAAAAAACAAAACTAAGAACTATAAATAACAACAAAATTATTTTGTAAGTTGGAAAAGAGAAACTTTACCTTAAAAAATTGTGTCAAACGATTACAGCATATTATTTTAATTTCTAATTTTAGAATTATCATTAGTCAGAAATAGGGAAAGGATGATGGTCATCACTTCTGGAAAATATGAGCCGTGTTAAAAAACCTCCCATATATAGTGTTCTGGAGAAGAGTTAGAGATAAGCTCAATTAGCAAATACACTACTAATGAAAAGCAGTATCATGAAGGGAAATACACATTGTCTTTACAGAGAACCAAAGGTTCCGATACCTCGGAACAAACTTAAGCTAACAAGTAAATAACCAATCAAAAGCTTCAGTGAGACCTTTATGAAGAAACTTACAGAACCTCACCAAGAAGGTTCCTGGACAGAAAGAATAATATCGTGAAGATGTCAGGTATCACACAATTAATTGAAAAATGGAGTATAATTACTATCCCAATCCATTTTTGAAAATAAAATTGGACAAGTTGAATCTAAATTTTCCCTGCAAGTGTATATGAAGAAATATAGTCACAGAAAAGTTTAAGAGATAAATAAAAACATCTAATCACAGGAAATAAATGGTATGATCTATGCATTAGCAAAGTTTCATAGAAGTAGTTTGGAAATAGAAACAAGTATACATAAAATTTTATGGTAGACTGCAGATTGAGCACTAAGAAATTGAACATGTATGAACAATTAACTCAGATGTTTTGAAACATTGACTCTCCCTGATATCATAATTATTATTTATAAGAAGTAAATTTATTTTTATTTTTTTTTATTGTTGGAGATTCATTGAAGGTACAGAGAAGCAGGTACACTGATTGTATTTGTTAAGTAAAGTCCCCCTTATAATTGTGTCCAGTCCCCAAGAAGTCCCCCCATAACCCCTCCCTCATTCCCTCTCCTGACACCCCTTCCCCTACCCTCCTACCAGGTACTAGGTCAGCAATTGTCCTCATATCACAATTGAGTGCATAGGATTCTTGCTTCTCCATTCTTGTGATGCTTTACTAAGAAGAATGTGTTCCACTTCCATCCAGGTTAATACAAAAGATGAAAAGTCTCCATCTTTTTTAATGGCTGAATAGTATTCCATGATATACATATACCACAAGGCATTAGGTTGTTTCCACGTTTTGGTGATTGTAAATTGAGCCGTGATAAACAGGCTAGTGCAAATGTTATGATAAAAGGATTTTTTTCTTCTGGATAGAGCCAAGTAATGGGATTACAGGATCAAATGGGAGGTCTAGTTTAAGTTCTTTAAGGATTCTCCATATTTCCTTCCAAAAAGGTTGTATTAGTTTGCAGTCCCACTAGCAATGTAGACGTGTTTCCTTCTCTCCACATCCACACCAGCATCTTCAGTTTTGGGATTTTGTGATGTGGGACATTCTTACTGGGGTTAGGTAATATCTCAAGGTGGTTTTAATTTGCATTTCTCTGATAGAGATGATGAGTGTTTTTTCATCTGCTTATTATCCATTCCTCTGTCTTCTTTAGAGAAGGTTCTATTCATTTCTCTTGCCCAGTGATATAAGGAATTACTGACTTTTTTTAGGTTGATAAATTTGAGTTCTCTGTAGATCCTACTTATCAAGCTTTTGTCCAATTCATTATAGGCAAACATCCTTTCCTATTGTGTTGGTTGTCTATTTGCTTTTATTGTTGTCTCTTTAGCTGTACAGAAGCTAAAAAAAAAAGCAAGTTTAATTAATACAACGAGACATTGTGCACAGATATTTTATAACTTTACGATAGATAAGAAATCTGAAAGACAAATTATTAAGAAATTTTCAGTCAAAATGTATTAAAGACTTGAATTGAAGCCCTGAAACTAAAAAACTACCATAAAAGTCAGTGGAAAATGCTCCAAGACATTGGTCTGGGCAAAGGTTTCTTGTGTAAGACCTCAAAAGTATAGGCAACTAAAACAAAAATAGACAACTGGGATTGTATCTAAGTAAAAAGCTTCTGCACAGCAAAGGAAACAGCAAAGTAAATAGAAAACTCACAGAACAGGAGAAAATATTTGCAAACTATGCATCTAGCAAGGGATTAGTAACTAGAATATATAAGGAGATCAAATAACCCAGTAGGAAATACATCTAATTGAAAACAGGCAAAAGGTCTGAACAAACATGTCTCAAAAGAAGACATTCAAATGGACGGGTATGTGAAAAAATACTTCAGGTTGTCACTAACCGCCCAAGAAACGCAAATCAAACATAAGGCCGTGCCATCTCACCCCAGTTAAAATGGCTTGTGCCAAAAAGGCAACCGCAGATGCTGCCCGGGATGTGGAGACAGGACCCCTTCGGCGTTGCTGATGGGAGTGTCCATCAGTACCCCTGCTCTGGAGAAGGGTGTGGGCATCCTCAAAAACCTAAAAATAGAACTACCAGATGAGCCAGTAATTCCACTACTGGGCATAAATGAAAAGAAAGGAAACCAGTAAATCAAAGAGCTGCCTGCACTCCCATGTTTATTGCAGCCTTCTGTGCAAAAGCCAAAATATGGAATCAGCCTGAGCCCCTATCAGAGGATGACTGAAGAGAGCACGGGGCTCCAGACGAGCTCAGCGCCTGCCCTCGGTTCCCTCCCTCTGGGTCCCTCTTTCTGCTCTAACTTCCAGAGGGGTGTTGCTTCTGAGGAAATGCCCTGTATTAGTTTCCCCAGGCTGCGATGACAAAGTAGCACAAACCGGGTAGGTAAAAAGAACAGAAATTTATTCTCTCAGTGTTGTGGAGGCTGAGAGTCTGGAATCAAGGTGTCTGCACGGCCATGAATTAAAGTGTCTTAACTTCAGGGAAGAGCCTGTTGGATGCCTCTGCCTGGTTTCTGAGGTCACCGGGCGGCACTTTCTGGGGTTCCTTGGTTTAGAGACGCATCATCCCAGTCTCTGCCTGCGCCGTCCTCTGGCGCTCCCCCTCTGTTTCTGCACATCAGCTGCCTTCCGGGCACATCTACCCTGGGTTTCTTCTTTTATGTTTGCAAAGATGCTCGTCTTGTTAAATTAGGGTCCATACTGACGGCTTCGTCTCAGCAAGTCACGTTCCCAAACACAGAAGGACTTTAACATATCTTTTTAACTAATAAAAGTTAAACACCGTTTAACTTATGACACTCCTTAACGTGCAAAAGAAGCCTGTGAATTGTTGCTTTTTTTTTCTGTGCTGCAGAGAAAAATTGAGGATTCGACAATTCCTTCTTTCCTGATGATTTTCTGTATATTCCTAAAGGGAAAGTAATCTGAGAGAAGAAAGTAGAGGTTTAAGCATCCTAAAGTGTCCATTCTTTTTCTGAGTAAATATGAAAATTCCTCCTTATTTCAACTATGAAGAGGGGTTATTTAGAGAAAGATTACATTGGTACACAGATAACACTATTGTCAGTAACTCAAAGACAGTTTAAAAATTTTTCTTGCTTATTCTGAGCTCCCAATCTTCCAAAATATTTAGGAAATTAATTTGTGGATATAATTTTTGCTTCTCTTCTGGTACAGTGGTGCATTTAGGAATTTCCAGAAGGAGCCACACAAATCAGCTAAGAAGATATTACTGCCAGCTGTAATTTTGAGGCAGCCTGAGTAATATAAATGCATTATTAGCTTTAGTGATTTTCTTGCCAGATTGCTTAATGCCCTCACAAAACACAGAATTACAGCATGACATGATGACTTATGGTAGCTTTTTTGAGGTATTTGGACAGCTATTGTTGCCATGTAAACAATTTGATGACTTGACTGCCTAAGGGGCTTATATGTTCTGGGTAGATGTCAATTTTGAGGCATTTTCCTAAAATTGAAATAAGCAACAGTAAAGAAGAAGGGCTGTAGCAGTCATAAAGGCTGGAAAAGGAAATCTACAAAATTATTTCCTTGAATATTCCCACTTCTGGTAGACAATTTAAAAATTCACATAGATCAGCCATGTTTGTTCCTCCCTGCCCTGCTGTGCAGATCTGTGACACTGGGAGAGGGGCTTGAGCGTCATGATCTCAAAGATGCAGAAAATTGGCTTAAAAAAATCTCATTTGTGAGTCCCACAAAGCCTGCACAAAAACAGCATAAAATCCAAAGAAAGGAGACCATTTATCTTGTGACGTTATTAACACTTTTTTTTTTTTTGCAAAAAGACATTGGTTGAACTTTTTTTTTCTTTTCATGAAAACAATTTTTTTGCTGAGACAGTTGAAACAGTTTACAGTAAATTGTTCTCCCTCTGTGCTCGACACCTGATTTCATATACTGCCCTGGACGAGATGTCATCTCCCTGGATGCTCTGGGAGAATTGCTGGGCTCAGCTAAAACAAAACCTGGTGGCTGTGACACAAAACGTCTGATAGAGTGTTTACTCCTCCCATGGCTTTTCTTAAATGAAAGTGCAATGTTCCAATAAAGTTAGCTTCCTAACACTACGCACCTGGGATCATTCGATAACCAACTCAGCATTTTCCTAGTATTAAATACAATATTTAAAAAAATCCTTTTAACTAACGTTGTGTCATTATAGGAAGAGCAACTAATATAATTTTAACCTAACATGAACCAGAATGGTCCTTTCTATAATTTGCTTTTATGTTATTTCTTTCGGGAAATAACAACCTGAAAGCATATAATACTATTTATTTATGCCCGTGTCTCTTAAAATTATTACTTGGGAAAAAAGGAAAGATTAGTAATGACTCTATCTACAACTTTAATGATGAGCTTTTAATTAATCAACTCGGTCGGATTTGTAGGCAAATAGGTAATCTAATTATTGTTAGCATCTTTCTTTGCAAGTATTTTTATTGTCCTATTGATTTTATTATGCTAGTTTCTGCCGTGGATCAATAGATAGTTAACCTACAGTCTCAGAACAGGGACATTATCCCCTATCCTTCAACAGTTTTCTGTGGTCTAACTTGTAATCAAGTTTAAAATTTCTACATTCAGTGTATATATCTACATATACAATTAAGTCAAATATGTTTAAGACCCGAAGCAAATTTTCTCCTAGCAATTCTTTTTTCTTAAATTCTATACTCCGTCAATTTAAATACTTTTTGACAGATTTTTAACTACCTTGGACGGTTACTGTTCCAACACACTCACTCACAGACCCCTTTCTCTTTAGTCTCAGCCGCCAAGCCTGGCAGATGTCATTGTAAATCATGCTTCAACCTAAATCAACTCCTTAATATTGTCCTATAATCTGTCTTTTTCTGTCTAAATGCTTTTTTCTTCTCCATAACCTCATTTATACAATAAGCCTTTAAAAAACACCCAGTCCAGGCTAGATACTGTGCTCAGGGAGGTAGCGGGTGGGGGACAGCGGTGTTAATAGTCTAGTAGAAGAGATACACTGTGTAATAAATTTTTTCACTGCAGTTACAATAAGTTATGTTAACAAAAAAATGAGGAGCAGGTCTTCTTGCTGAAAGTGGCATTTGAGTGGACGTTGAAATGTTGAAAAGAGTTAATTAGGCAAAGTTGTGGAGGTCAGTTCTGCAATGAAGAACCACTTATGCAAAGCCCTTGAGGCAGAGATTTGATAACAGTGAGAGCCTAGTGTTGGGGGCAGCGAGGGGGAGGTATTCGGGATGAGGGAAGGATAGTGAGGTACTTCATGTGGGGAGAAGCAGAGCCCTTAAAGGTTTTAAGCAGAGAAAGAACAAGATGAAATTTGATTTTAAAATATTCTGATTGCTAGTGGAGAGAGTGGAGCAGGATTCTGAACGCAGGAGCCGGGGATGTTAGTGAGAGAGGGTGGTGGCTCAGATCAGTATAGGGGCTTTGATAAAGCAAGGTGTGGAAAGATGGGAGGAATCTCGGGAAAGCCGAGTTGACAAGCACTTTGAGAAGCTGACTGGGTGTGAAGGTGATTTAGGCCCCGGGGCGTGTGACAGGTCTCTGTAAGGGCCGTCTGAGGTCTGCCTCAGTGAAGCTCTGGTACTGTGGACTCTTCTATCAGACGTAAGCTATTACGTACCTACAGATGCGGTGATCTGTGATTTTGTCTTGGGACAGCTGCCTGTGAGCCATCAAGAAAGGAAGTCAACTAGATAGCTGGATGTGCCTTGTTTGGACTTTGAAAATTTATCTAGCTTGGAGCTTACATTTTTAAGATAAAATACAGAGATAGAAGACATGGGAATGGTTTTGTTTATCGAGGGAATACTGTCATATTAATTAATACGTCCTGGGCACTGTTCTATATGCTTTTACAAATAGAAGTTAATCTTCAAAACAACCTCAAAAGTTAGCACTATTATTATCTCCATTTTACAGATGAGATAACTGAGGCTCGGAGAAATATTAAATTTCTTAAATAGCTCGTTAAAGTGTGGAGCAGGGGTTACGAAGTTATCAAGGCAGGCCGTGTGGACAGTTTGTGCTCTCCAAGTTTGCGCTATGCTGCCTAAGGAGAGAGACAACCCGAAATCACCAAGGAGGTCGGGGCCAGCCTAGAAGGAGAGGGTGGGCGGCGGCTCCCGCAGACAGTGGGACCCACCAACACCTTGATGTTGGGCTTCTGAGCCTCCAGAATTGTGAGAAAATAGGTTTCTGTTCTTTACAGATCACCCCTGTACATTTTACTAATTTTTTTTTCTTTTAAAGATTGTTAAATATTTGTTTCAGAAATTCCTGGAAGAGTTCATGGGGATTGAATTACTGTACTTGACACATGATTGGCTTCCTATCAGAAAGCCAAACCTAGAGGAGGTATTGGTGGTTGTTTTCTTTTTCTTTTCTTTTTTTGTTTTTTTTTACTTATAGTCTCACTGTAGTATCCAAGCTGGTCTCGAATTTGGGGGTTCAAGCAATCCTCCTACATCAGCCTCCCAAATAGCTGGGAACACAGGGTCAGACCACAGCATCTGACAAGGAGGTTATTTTCTAGTAATTTTCCTAATTCTTTTTTACCACCCCCCCCAACTTTCCTAAATTATGTGGTCTACTTACCAGCAGAAGAATTTATTTCTGTGATCCGTTGAAAGTATTCCTCTCTTTTAATACGTAATGTGACATTAGACACAAGATATCTTAAATTAAAAAATTATGCACACGTAAGACGTACCTATTTCATTTTCTGTTTTATGTATTTTGATTATTACCTTGAGACAACGAGGACATAAAGTTAAAAGGGAATTATTTTAATGATATCATTGAGACAAAAAATTGAAATTGTTAAATAAGAGATGACTAATTTTGTACACAAAGATACTTTTTAAGCAAGGGAAAATAATTAATAGATGTTGTTTTGCACCTAACCAACATAATTACATTTTTCCTGAAGGATGGATTTGCCTCTTGACATTTTTTAATCGCCAGCTATTTCCTTTTTCTGTATTAAACAATCTATGTTTTGCATTTTAACCCGAGGATGACGATTTTAATGTGAGAACTGAGTTAAATTAATTACAAGTGAATAGATATTTGGAAGCTTATTTGCTTCATAACTTGTGTGCAGGAAACAAAGGGTCAATACGCAATGCCATTTGATGATGGAGAAAAGTGAGGACTTTAGGAGAATATTTAGTCATGTCTAGATGATAAGCATGTCCACACTAATACTTCCCCAAATTAAAATCAATGCAGAAAAGAAATACTGAGCATTACATACTTAAGCTATAACTTTTATCGAAACTTGGTACAGCTTTCCATCAAAATAAAATGTTAGTTTCTACTTGAAAGTTCAGATATGAAAACCTTTACTTTCCCACTTGGAGATGAATCATTTTGCAACGTAGCCAAAAGCTAGAGCTCCAGAGCAACACCTATTAATGAAATCCCTGAGCCAGCTGAGTCCGTGGCCCAGCACCGCTGGCTACCAACTTGGCACATACTGAGATGCTAAAGGGCCCACTGTCAGTGGAAAGCAGGGAGAGACAGGAACGGCCCCAGGGAGGGCCAGCGCGCAGCCTGTTATGTTTTGAACTGACCACTGTGTTCGTTTACTGTTAGTAGCTTTACTTTTTAGAGCAGATTTACAGAAAAATTGAGAAGCTGGTACATGGAGTTCCATATACACCCAACACGGCTTGCCCTGTTAACATCTTTTAATACTGCGGTGCACTTTTTTACAATTAATGAACCAACGTAGATTCATTATGATTACCTAAAGTCCATATTTTATTCAGATTTTCTGTTTTTCCCGTTGTCTTGTTCTTTCCATCAAGGATCCAGGATATGCTTTGATGTTTGGTTTTCATGTCTCTTTACCCTTTTCGTGGGTGTGAGCGATAAGGTCTCTGACTTTCTAGTTTTTGAGGACTTGGACAGTTTGGGGATCAAACCTTCTGTGGGATGCCTCATTTTCTCCCCCCTTAATGAGTAGGCTGGAGTTTAGGGGAGGTTATGAATTTGAGCGGGGAAGATCGCATTCATTTCAGGGGTCCACACTGTTGACATGGTTTGTCACTGTGGGGAAGCTCCTTGCTCAGCCGGCCGGGTGGAGTTTTCCCTCTATGGTTTGAGTCCTTCTTCCTCCTTCATAGGGGGCTCTGTGAGAAGGAGCCACTGTGCACGGGCTGCACACGGGGAGTGGGGATTGTTAATGCTCTCCCTGTCTCAGGGTGCAGCATCTACATGAATTGTGTGGATTTTTCTATAAATGAAATTTGTTTTTTTCTCCATGTGTATTATGCATTAATTAATTTGTGTGTGTGTGTGTGTATATACATATATATATATATTTGGATTCATTGATCCTTATTTTGTATTTTGTGTTATAATCCAATCTACTTTATTCATTTTCTTAAATTTTTTCAACTTGGGCCTTTGAGTCCACTCTGAAGGCTTTTTAGTCGATTCCGTCTTCCTTCAACATAATGCCCATAAATGTATAATTTTTCTTTTTTAGCACTCTCCTACTTTCTGGTGCTATAAGAGGTTCCATGCTTATCTTACATATTTCTGGCCTTCATTCTAGAATCATCAGTTTCTCCATTGATTACCTGGATCTTTTCCATGGTGAATAGTTTAGAAACAAAGTTCCAAATACTAGTTGTTCTACATGCTACATGAGATTTTCATTTTTTGAAAGTATTTCAGTGGACAGAGCACAGAAAATCACATACACGAGGCCAGGTATGGACATACAGTTCCATACTTGCTGACCTGTATGGAAGTTATAACAGCAGACGAGACTTCCCTTTTTTTTGCAGCTTCCTCGGAATTTGTTATTTTTTTCTCTTTTTCATAACAGCTATTCCACCCGCGGTGGATGTTCTAATTTGCGTTTCCCTGGTGATTAGTGATCTAGAGCATTTCCTTACATCATCTGTGTAGTGTAGACCATTCGTGTGCAATCTCTGGGAAATGTCTGTTAAGATCCTCTGCCTATTGTTTAATCAAATAATTTGGTTTTTGTTGTGAAGTTGTTTTGTTGCTTGTCTGTTCAGGATACCGATCCCTTGTTAGATGGACAGCATGTAGGTTGTATCCCTCTGTGCATCGTTCACTTTGTGGTCCAGAAATTGTTTGATAAAATCCTGTTTATCCATTTTTACTTTTGTTGGCTTTGCTTTTGTTGTCTTATTTATAAAATTTTTGCCTAGACACAAATATCCTGAGGCATTTCCTCTATGTTTCTTTCTAGTAGTTTTTTTGTTTTTTGTTTTTTTAGAGACAGAGTCTCACTTTATCACCCTTGGTAGAGTGCTGTGACATCACAGCTCACAGCAACCTCCAGTTCCTGGGTTTAGACGACTCTCTTGCCTCAGCCTCCCAAGTAGTTGCGACAACAGCCACCTGCCACATGCCTGGCTATTTTTTGGTTGCAATTTGGCCGGAGCCAGGTTTGAACCTGCCACCCTTGGTATATGGGGCCAGCACCCTACTCACTGAGCCACAGGTGCCGCCCACTTTCTAGTAGGCGTGTTTCTGAGTTTTACGTGTAAGTCTTATTTTGAGCTGATTTTCTATATGTGGTGAAAGATAGGAGTTCAATTTGATTCTTCTGCACATGGATATCCGATTTACTCAAAACCATATACAGACAAGGCAGTCTTTCCTCAATGAGTATTCTTGGTATCTTTATGGAAAATAAGGTGGCTGTAAACCTAAGTTTATTTCGGTTCTGTTGGTCTATGTGTCTGTTTTTACCTGCTTTTTATTTTTTCATTTCATTTTATTTATTTATTTATTTATTTATTGGCAGTTTTTGGCCAGGGCCAGGTTTAAACCCATCACCTCTGGTATATGGGGCCAGCATCCTAGTCCTTGGAGCCACAGGCACTGCCCATACATGCTTTTTAAATGGGCAAATCTTTTTATCACTCTTGTGAAATAAAAATATGGCAAATTTTTGTCACTTATGAAATTTACACAGTTTCACAGATCACTGTAGATTAGAATATTTTGAAGTCCGTGTGATACCTCTACCTGTGTTTTCTTTCTTTTTATTAAGTTGGCTGTTGTGTGGTGGGGAGGTCTTCCTTTTCTATTTCCTTGAGATGCATCATTAGGTTGTTTATTTCAAAACCTTTCTACTTTATCAGCATAGACATTTATTGCTATAAACAACCCTCTTAGAACTACTTTGTTTTTTGTTTTATTTGGGGGGAGAGTGTTTTGGAAACAGGGTCTCACTGTGTTGCCTAGGCTACAGTGCAGTGGTATCATCATGGCTTACCACCACCTTAAATTCCCAGGCTCAGGAAAACCCTGCCTCAGCCTCCCAAGTGGCTGGAACTATAGGCAGGTGACACTATGCCCACATGACATTTTTCTCTTTTTTGTAGAGGAGTGGTTTCACTATTGTCCAGGGTGGTCTTGGACTGCTGACCTCAAGGGATCTTTCCAAAGTGCTAGGATTAGAGGCATGAGCCACCTCACCTGGCCAGTCCCACTTTTTCTGTACTCTACATATTTTGATTTGTTGTGTTTCTATTTTCATTTGTTTCAAGAATTTTTTAATTTAATTTTTCCTTATTTTTTTTAAGAGCATGTTTATTTATTTATTTATTTTTAAATACATAAATTCTTATGTATTTATTTGCACAGTTTCACAAGTTCTGTTTCTTATTGATTTCTAGTTTTATTCCATTGTGTTCTGGGAAGATACTTGATAATATTTCAATATTTAAAACATGGTCTGTCCCCTGGAATATTCCACGTGCTGAAGAGAAGAATGTGCATTATATAGCTGTTGAATAAAATTTCTTCATCTTAATATTTCCCTTCTGCTTATTTTGGATTTATTTTATTCTTCTTTTTGACCATGATTGTTTCTTGACATGGTAGCTTGGAGTATTGATTAGAGGCTGGTGTTTCAAATGATGTGAATATTTTATTCTTATCTTTCTTTTATTGATTTCTACTTTGATCCTGTTTGGTAAAAACAAAACTGGTTTTAATTCTTTTAGGTTTGTTAAGGTAGTTTTATGACCTCAAATATACCATATCTTGTTATCTCTCTTGTGAATATATGACAAGAATACATATTTTGCCGTTGTTGAGTAAAGTGTTCTATAATGCTAATCAGATCTTACTGTATGATGAGATATACGTATATACATATATTTATTTATTTATTTTTTGCTGGTTTTGGCCAGGGCTGGGTTTGAACCCACCAACTCCGGCATATGGGACCAGCATCCTACCCTTTTAAGCCACAGGTGCCGCACCTGTCTGATGATATTGTTGAGTTTTTGCCTTGCAGGCTTTCTCTTCAGTTGTTCTAGCAATTTGTGGAAGTTAGGTCTTCAAGTCTCCAGTGTAATTGTGGAATTTGCCCATTATTTCTCATTTCAGTTCTATCTGTTTTTGCCTCACATATTTTGCAGGTCTGTTTGGTTCATACACAGTTATGATTGCTGTATTTTCTTGACATGTAATCCTCTTATCTTTATATAATGTCTCCCTTTGCCTGTGGTCATTCTTTTCCTAAGATCTACTTTATCTAATATTAATATAGCCACTACTGCTTTCTCTTTGTTTAATGCTTGCGTTAGATATCCTTTTCCATTATTTTAATTTCAACTTGCTTTTTTTAAGTTGTATTTTAAATGAGATTCTTGTAGACAGATTAGAGTTGGAGAATTTTTTTTTTTTTTTGAGATGGATTCTTACTTTGTTGGTCTCAGTAGAGTACTGGGGCATCACAGCTCACAGCAACCTCAAACTCTTGGACTTGAGCAATTCTTTTGCCCCAGGCCCCTATATAGCTGGGACTGCAGGTACCAGTCACAATGTAGAGATGAGGTCTTGCTTTGACTCAGGCTGGTCTAGAACTCATGAACTCAGGCAATCCACCAGCGTTGGCCTCCCAGAGTGAGGCTATTTGTAGAGATGAGGTATTGCTCTGACTCAGGCTGGTCTAGAGCTCATGAACTCAGGCAATCCACCCGCGTTAGCCTCCCAGAGTGATAGGATTATTGGTGTGAGCCACTGTGCCCAGCCTGGAGAACGTTTTTCTAATCCACTACAGTAATTTACATTTTTAATTTGTGTATTTGGTCTACCTACCTGCTTAATTATAAGCAGGTTATGGTATAATTCTATTACTTTTTGTTTGTTTTATTTGCTTACTCAGCTTTTCCATACTCTGTTTCCTGCCTACCTGTGATTCACTTGAACAATTTTTAATATTCCATTTTGATTTATCTGCGGTGTTTGAGTGTGTTTCTTTATATAGCTTTTTTTAGTTCTTGCTGTAGATACTATGTACACAGAACTTATCATGTTCTCTGCTGTCATTGAAGTAGTTTGAGGGAGGCATAGAAAAGTACTTTGTTTGTATCCCACTATGGGCTGAATTGTATCCCCTCATATTTCATATGTTGAGATCCTGCCCTCTAGTAACTAAATGTGACCGCATTGGGAGATAAGGTCTTTTTTTTTTTTTTTTTTTTGAGACGGAGCCTCAAGCTATCCCCCTGGGTAGAGTGCCATGGCATCACAGCTCATAGCAACCTCCAACTCCTGGGCTCAAGCGAGTCTCCTGCCTCCGCCTCCCAAGTAACTGGGACCACA
>CAUYQV010043061.1:0-11796 GCA_963574575.1 Galagoides demidoff | reverse complement strand
GCCATGGCATCACAGCTCACAGCAACCTCCAACTCCTGGGCTCAAGCGAGTCTCCTGTCTCTGCCTCCCAAGTAGCTGGGACCACAGGCGCCCGCCACAACACCTGGCCATTTTTTGGTTGCAGCCATCATTGTTGTTTGGCGGGCCCGGGCTGGGGATTCGAACCCGCCACCTTAGGTGTTAGTGGCTGGCGCCTTAGCCGATTGAGCCACAGGCGCCTAGCCACAACCTCAAACTCTTAGGCTTGTAAAAATATATTTGTATATTTTTACATATACAGATGTAATCTAGTTAAATGATACTGGACTGGAAGGCCCAGCTCAGAATCCTCCTTTGTCTCTTTGCTCCACCTTCCATTTCTAAGACCTGTGTTGCTGTGTTGTGCCTCCATCACCCTTCATCTATCCATTCCCCCAGGGATGGATACCCAGAGATGGATGGCACCAACTCCCAGGACCACTAACAGTGCCCTGAGGAACTGTCCCCTTTGAGAACCACTCCAGGTCACAGGCTCAGGCAGGCCACTCTCCAGGACCATCCTCACTACAGTGCTCAAGGAAGGGGTGTCCCTTCCCTGCTAGTGAGCATAGCTGCTCACACTAATCCAGCCGAGGCAGCAGCTCCTCATTCATGAAAACAGAGTTGTAAGAAAAAAGTATGCAGACAACTTGGGCCCCAGGTGGGAGAAAAAGACAAGTAAAACTTGCAAGGAAGACTCCAGACAAAAACTACCCTACCACTTTCTCATACACATTTCCCAAAGGAAGACCCAGAGCTCCATAATAATTTGAAGGGTCTTTTCTAACCTAGGATTCTGGAACACTGCAGTGGAAATGCAAGCGGGATTGGAAACCACATACTGCAAAGCAAAGAGGGAGAAAGAGCTGGGTTTGTGAGGCGATGGGAACACAGCTGTCATTATAAGCCCTGGCCACCTGTGCTCTTCTTATCAGATGGAATAACATGCATTTAAGAGCAGACTCTGGAGCCAGACTGCAGAGCTCCCATACTGCCACACTCACCAGCTATGTGATGTTCCCTCAATTCCACATCTGTCAAAGTGGTAAGATCAGCGCGAGTGGCATAGGATATTGTAAGGATTAAATAATTAATAAATGAAAAGTGTAAGAATAGTACCTGGCATAAAATAAGCATTATGAAAATGTCAGCTGGGATCATTATTATTATAAAAGGAGCAAATACACTTCTATCTTATTTATTTTTGTAGAGACAGAGTTTCACTTATAGCCCTCCATAGAGTGCTGTGATGTCATAGCTCACAGCAACCTCTAACTACTGGGCTTAGATGATTCTCTTGCCTCAGCCTCCCAAGTAGCTGGGACTACAGGTGCCTGCCACAACGCCTGGCTATTTTTTGTTGCAGTTTGTCCAGGGCTGGGTTTGAACCCACGGCCCTCAGTATATGGGGCTGGCACCCTACTCACTGAGCCACAGGTGCTGCCCCATTGCTATCTTATTTAAGTCACTGATATTTTGGATGTCTGTTATTTGCAGCCAAATCTAATCCTAATGGATAATGCCTGCTACCTCAAAACATATCTTAAGGGTGGCACCTGTGCCTCAAGGAGTAGAGTGCCGGCCCCACATGCTGGAGGTGGTGGGTTCCAACTCAGCCCCAGCCAAAAACTGAAAAAAAAAAAAAAACAAGAATAAGTCAAATTTTCTTTCTTTCTTTCTTTCTTTTTTTTTTTTGGAGACAAAGTTTTACTTTGTCACCCTCGGTAGAGTGCTGTGGTGTCATAGCTCATAACCACCTCCAACTCTTGGGCTCAAGTGATTCTCTTGCCTCAGCCTCCTAAGGTAGCTGGGACTACAGGTGCCCATTACAAAACCCAGCTATTTTCTAGAGACGACAGTCTCGCTCTTGCTCAGGCTGGTCTCAAACCCATGAGCTCAGGCAATCCACATGCCTTGGCCTCCTAGAGTGCTAGGATTACAGATGTGAGCCCTATGCCTGGCCTAAAATAAGTCAATTTTTCAAAATTTTACACTTCTACCTTTTGGTCATAAGGAGGAAAATCTGACTAGCAACATGAGTTCATAAGTTGATAAGATGCCATGCTCAGTGACTGGAGCCATTCCAGACCTTTCATCGTCCAGGGAGCAGTGGCAAGGCGCTGAACTCTATCTGGGCGCCTCAGGTTGGGGCTGTGGTCTGCCCTTTGGTCCTTTGTTTTCATAGACAGCAAGACAGTTCACCAGCACTTCAGAGAGTGGGAGGGAGAATTTAGTTCTATTTTTATGCCTGCTGAGAGGATTAAATCCAAACATTCAGTCAAAACTGAGAGCTGAGTGTACTAGCAAAAAGCAGAGGAGAAAGGGAAGAGCAAATGCTCTCTAAAGGGCTTCATTCAGCATAAACAATCTGTTCAGAAGGATCATTAAGCGTCCACTTGAGGAAATTCAACATATTATTGAAGCTGAAAAGGGAAACCATGCCAGCAGTGTAGTCTCCAGTGAGGACAGCGTCACTGGTTGTCATGACAGAGCATACAGCAGGCAGGACTCAGACGGGAGGAAACAAGCTATTAGGGGATATTTTATGGCTGTTTTAAGAGGCAAAGCATCTGAAAGAGGAAACCCAAAAGCTCTTTATAAAAATCAAATTGCCCACTCTGGGCTTGACAAAGAACATGCCCATTTATTAGCTGATAAATGTACTTGAGTGGCGGCTCTAGTCAATTGTTTATTTTTCTGAGAACTCAAGAGTCCCGGGCCTAAACTCAGCTTGAAATATGTCCCCCAAACTCCCTACCAGCCTTGGGAAGAATTGGTTTTGCCTAAACTGACAAGAGTAACTTGTCTATTCATGGCTCTAAGCATTTCCTGGGAACCATCTGTGATCCCAGGGCAATTTCTAGATTTTTGTGATCTGGTAGGTCAGGATGATTCAGACTGACCAGCAGGACTGAGAGAAACCCAGGTGTCCACTGAAGATGGCTTTTCTATTTTCTAAAAGCCTCTGGTTTACTTGATTCATGTCTTTTTTTAAAAAAACTGAATTCATAAGAATGCCTTGTATATTATTTTCTGATCACAAATGTAAAGTGAGAAAAAGAAAATCCCTTTGATCATGCATCTAAGGAACTCCAGAAAACAGAAACTTACATTTTTCATCCCTCAAATTTCAACAAAAGTGTTAAAGACTTCATCTAATCACATCTATGTAATAATTTTTAAGTGGTTCAAGTGCTAATAAATGTTAGGTGTTATCTTCTGGCATGTTCAGGCAAGTACATGATGGCAGCAGCTGAGACAATGACACCACTACAGATCTTAAGCATAGACAGGGCAAAGAGGCCACTTGCCTAGCCCAGGGAAACCACCTGACAAAGAGAGTTTGGTCCCCAAGATGTTTGGTCCAGAGAGATGGTTGGAGAAAAGCCTTATTCTTGGGTTCCAACAGAGAAGATGCCACTGGGAGGCGGCTCTGTTTGAAGAGGCCATGTATCTGTCAGAGATGTGCTGCTGTGAAGATGCAGAGAAGCGGCTGAGCACAGAGCCCTTACTGTCAATTGGGGTATTGACTGTTAAGTCAGAACGACACGTGAACTCTGGCTGCTCAGTGTCACGATGCCCAGGCTAAAATTAATTTAAAAAACCAATATACCTTACAACTAAGAAACAGCTTTATATTGAGTCCTTTGGCAAACTGAAGACCCTTTCACAGTGCAAATATTTCCAACAAAATTAATATATTTTGTGAAATTAAACAATGCTTGTATATGCTTGAACTTTCTTAAGATACATTCATTGTGTACTATTAAACAAAACAAAACAAAACAACATACCACCAAGTTCTAGTTCCCTTAGGTTTCCATGTTACTTTTACTTTTGCTTGGCAAACGTTAGCCGCTGCTAAGTCAAGTCAGCCTCTTAACTCTGGCAATAGGACCCCAGATTACACGAGCCCAAACCATGAGCTCTCAGGTGATGGGAAAAAGGAAGGACAAGGTCCACACACATTTAACCTTCTAGGACTTGCCCCCAAACCTCCCACAGTGACAGGGACCATGTCACCAAGACACTATGGATGTGAACAGGCTCAATGAGGGTCCTGGGTACCCAATGCCAATGTCAGCTGCTCACAGAGGCTCCTTATCCAGGCTCAAACATCTTGAATATGTTGGCTACTCCAACTTCTCTTCCATTACTTACTCTTGGGGTCAGATAAGAGAGAGAGAGTGCCAGACTCAGCTCACTGCCTGGGAGGAGAGTGGGCTAAGTCTTCCAGTATCAGAGATGACAAGCCACAACTTGCTCTTAGAGAACTCACCTGTCCTGACGGGAAATCTAGTACTGTACATCCCACCACCACACACACATGCACACGTGCACACACACGCACACTGCTCTCAAGAGTCAGCTGAAAGCAGATTGGATCAGCACTGGCTGGACTATCTCTACACACGTCCACTGCTGGGAAGAGCCTCAATCTTCCTTAACTGCCTATCACATGAGGCTACCTCATCCACGAAGATGAGGCCAGGGAGCTTCTTGCAAGTTAGAATCCCAAAGAGAGTGGCTGCCAAAAATTCAGCATCAGCCCTAATTCTCAATTCTCTCCAAACCAACAGCATTAAAATGGAAAATGCTTACTGTATGATTCAATTTAGATAAAGTTTAGAAATAGGCAAAACTAATCTAGGCATTAGAAGTCAGTGAAGTAGTTACCCTTGCAGGGCAGGCAGGGAGAGGACAGGGGCAGGAACTATAAGGGAGCACAAGGGGGCTTCGGAAGTCCTGCAGACATTCCACGTTGTGGTACGGGGGCTAGCTATTTGGGGGAAATCCATCAAGGTGTGCTTGTATAATTGATGTATTTTTCTAAATGTATAATAATTCAATATAAAAGTCATAGCTTAAAAAAATCAAAGGAAATGTCCTCTTGAGACAATAATGAAAACCCATCGTTACAATGTAAGTGTATCCAGTCTCATCTTTGGGCTCCACACCTACCCAGACAGGAAAGAACCGCATTGGCAGAGCTGATGTCACGTGCAAAGAGTTAGACCTGAGACGGAGAACAAGGCCTCCCAGAAACCGACAGGATGGAGGTGGAGCTCAGTCGGCAAGATGTGGCAACAGGATCCACAGTATCTGGGTATGTGGGGAGTTATCAGCAACAATGCCTTTTCTGTGAAAATCTGAGTATTAACTATCAAAAACTAACTACATGGCTCACCTCCTCCCCTCCTTCAGGACCTTGCTTAAATGTCATCCCCTCAGGTAACCCTGGCCTGCCACCTTGTTTAAAACCAGCCTCCTGTTCCCACCCTTGCCTATGTGGCATAGTCTTTCCCTTTTTCCTACTTTGTTTTTATCAATACACTTGTTATATTCTAACAAATACCTATTTTTTCAATGTGTTGTCTGTTTCTGCCTGCCAGAATCTAAACTAAGAAAGGGACTTTTTAAAGGTGCAAGTTACATATAGCAAACTACACACGTGTAGTTCTGTGAGTTTCGGTCTATATTTACGTCTATGGCAAAAAATCACCTCAGTCCAAACAGAGAACGTTTCCATCATCCCAGAAAGTTTCCTTACGCCTGTTCTCAGTAAATCTCCCACCACAGGCAAACTTTGTTCTCATTCCTATTGCCATAGACTAGCTTTGCCTATTTTTAACTCCATATAAAGGGAAGAATATAATACATATTTTTTGGGGGGGTGTCTTTGGCTTCTTTTGTTCAGACTGATAAGTTTCTGGGATTCTGCTATGCTGTTACGTTTATCAGTAGTTTATTTCCATTCACTGTTGAGTGCTGTTCCATGCGTGAATATCTGCTGTTCACCTGTTAATGGGTATCAGGGTTTTTTGTCTGAATGAATGAAGCTGCTATGAATGTTCTTATATAAGTCCTGGGAGGGCTTTGAGCCTTCCTTTCCTTGAATAAATTCCTAAAAGAAGGCAGGGCTTTTTGTCTACTTGTTATGGTCCTGACCGCAGTGCCTAGAGTAGCACCTGGCACAATGCAGCAATCCTCGCTGAATGAGTGGTGGTGTCCATTCCACCCCTTAGGAGAGAAGGCTTTTGACTAACTCAGCAGAGTATCAGAAAGGTGGGATCCACTGCCCTCCAGTGGCCAGGCCCAGCAAAGCTATGCTAATTCCTGAGTATTCTGCAAAATTATCACAGAATTGTCATTTGCTCATTCATGTAGACATCTGTGGGATGCCTAATCTGGACACAGAATGAAGGCACTGAGAATATAGTCCCTGTCCTCAAAGAATCACAGCCCAGTGGCAGAGGGCAGGAGGGAAACACAGAGAGTAGCTGGTGTGGTAAAATGCTACAGAAAAAACTATACAGAGCAAGGTTGGGATATTTCAGAGATGGCTTCTAGGAGGAAGGAGAGTCTTACAAGTGCACAAGAATTAGCTTCAGATTTAAAATGTCAGTTTTGGATTGCTAAACTTAAGGGTGAGGCAGGCAGCAGATCACACAGGGCCTTGTATGTTGAGTTAGAGAACCTGGACATTTTAGCCTGCAGGTGATGGGCTGCACAGGCAGGTCTGTGGAAAGTGGGTTTGCAGGAGATAAAACCAGAGATAAGAAAACATGCTCGACTGTCAGCAATCCAGGCCTGACTAGGTGTAGTCAGAGTGGGAATGAAGAGGATGAAGCAGATTCAAGAAACAGCATGGAAATCATCAGAGTTCTGTAACTGATTGGATATGGAAAAATAAGAAAAGAGAATCAGGAACAATTCTTAGCATTTCTGACTTCAGTGACAGGAAATGCTGCCAACTGAGAAAAAGAGGGTGGCTGGGTAAAAGGAGGAGTTAAAACACCAAGTTTGAGGAGCCTAAGGGTAGCAAAAGTTGTCTGCAAATAACTATTCCCTCCTTCTTCCTGGTAGCAGGACCCCTAAGGGTACTGGCCACCTGGGATACAGTCTGTGTTTTCTGCCTCACTTTTTTTAGGTGTTTCCATGAGACTAAGCTCGAACAAAAAGAGATTCAAGCACCAGCGTCATGCACAGTTTGGGGAAATGTCCTTAAACAGGACTATGCTTGGCTTCCTTTCCTCCTCTGTCCTGGCTGGAATATAGATGTGATCGCTGGAGCTCAAATTAACTACCTTGGATCATGAGATGAAAACCACCTGCAGAACATGGTGGAATAAAGACAGAGAGGAACCTGGATCCCTGGTACCTTGAAGCATCATACAAGCAAGCTCTAGACTACTTACCTCTGGGCTTTTAATGTGAGAGAAATAAGCTTTTCTATGTTACTTAAGGTACTGTTTTTTTTTTTTTCACTGTCACCCAGATTGGAGTGCAGTGGCAAGAATCACAGCTCACTGCAACCTCAAACTCCTGGGCTCAAATGATCCTCCCACTTCAGCCTCCCAGCTAGCTAGGACTATACGTGCACACCAGTGCACTTGGCTGACTTTTCTTTTTCTTTCTTTCTTTTTTTTTTTTTTTAGAGATAGAGATCTCACTATGTTACCCAGGCCTGTTTTAAACTCCTAGCCTCAAGTGATCCTGTAGTTGTACAAGGTCTGACAATTAAGTTTATGAACCCATCCAGGAAAACGTGCTTCAAAGGGTGGACTAGGTGCTGGTATTGGTGCATAGCTGCTCAAGGGGAATACTTTGACGGTGACTGTAGGGATATTCAGTGATAGATATGTAGCATTTTTTCTAGGATGAGTTTGTAAACTTAATTGTCTCATAATTTAGTAGTACCTATTTGGCACGCTCTGAGGACTAGTGATTTCATTTCTAAGACTCTTTCAGAGAAATATGTTCTTTTTTTTTTGGCCAGGGCTGGGTTATGAACCTATATGGGGCCAGTGCCTTACTCCTTTGAGCCACAGGCACCGCCCTTTTTTTTGAGACAGAGCCTCAAGCTGTCACCCTAGGTAGAGTGCTGTGGTGTCACAGCTCACAGCAACCTCCAACTCCTGGGCTTAGGCGATTCTCTTGCCTCAGCCTCCCAAGTAGCTGGGACTACAGGTGTCTGCCACAATGCCAACTATTTTTTTATTGTAGTTGTCACTGTTGTTTGGCAGGCCTGGGCTGGATTTGAACCCACCAGCTCTGGTGTATGTGGCTGGCACATTAACTGCTTGAGCTATAGGCGCCCAGTTGAGAAATATGTTTTAACACAAATATACAAGAAAATATTTTTTTAGTTTTTTTCATCTTTTTAAGAGGATCACTTGAGCCCAGGAGTTGGAGGCTGCAGTGAACTGTGATCATGTCACTTTCAAAGAGTAAAATCCTGTCTCAAAAAAAAAAAAAAATGCCATTTAAGTTGCCTACACTTTTTCTAGGGTGAATTTGCAAACCTAATTGTCAGACCTTGTACAATGACAGGTCTCACCCTTGCTCACACTGGTCTTGAACTCGTGAACTTAAGCGATCCACCTGCCTTAGCCTCCCAGAGGGCTAGCTAGGATTACAGGAGTGAGCCACCACACCTGGCCTCACAAGAAAATATATACAATGATGTTCATTGCAATACATATATATATATTTTTTTGAGACAGAGTCTCACTACATCGCCCTTGGTAGAGTGCCATGGCATCACAGCTCATAGCAACCTCAAACTCTTGGGCTTAAAAGATTCTTTTGCCTCGCCTCCCAAGTAACTGGGACTACAGGTGCCTGCCACAATGCCCAGCTATTTTTGTTGTTGTTGTCGTTGTTTAGCAGGCCCAGGCTGGGTTTGAACCCGCTAGCCCCAGTGTATGTGGCTGGAGCCCTAACTACTGAGATACAGGCGCCAAGACTGCAATGTTTTATATAACAGCTAAAAATTGTAGTCAACTTTTTTTTTTTAGACAGAGTCTCACTATGTTGCCCTTGATAGAGTGCTGTGGCATCATAGCTCACAGCAAACTCTAATTCTTTGGCTCAAGTGATTCCCCTGTCTTAGCCTCCTGAGTAGCTGGGAATGCAGGTACCTGCCACAACACTCAGCTACTTCTTTAGAGATGGAGTCTTGCTCTTGCTCAGGAGTGAGACTCTGTCTCAAAAAAAAAGAAGTTCCAGAACAAGGATCTAAGTTGAGATACCAGCAAGTCATATAAAGAGGACATGTGGTAAGTATTTAGGTCAAAAGACCTGGGTTTGCATTTGGGAAGCTCGTTAAACCTGTGGGCTTTGGATTTCTCACTTATAAAATGGGTTGATACAACTACCTTGAAGAGACAGTGAGCCTATTAAATGCAATCACACATGCCAAAGTTCTCTGCAAACAGTAAAATGCTTTAAATACCATGGTGATATTATTGCTTGGTATGGGAAGGCTGTAGACTGAAAATTAGAAAAACAAGGACTGGGCTCAGAGGCTAGGGAGCCAGCTACATACACCGTGGCTGGTGGGTTCAAACCCAGCCCAGGCCTGCCAAACAACAATAACAACAATAACAACTACACCAAAAAAACAGCTGAGTGTTGTGGTGGGTGCCTGTAATCCCACCTACTTGGGAGGCTGAGGCAAGAGAAAATGCTTAAGACCATGAGTTTGAGGTTGCTGCGAGCTGCGATGCCACAGCACTCTACTGAGGGTGACATAATGAGACTCTGTCTCAAAAAAAGAAAAGAAAAGCAAAAAGATCACTTGAGCCCAAAGAGTTTAAGGTTGCTGTGAGCTCTGATGATGCCACAGTATTCAACCCCAAGGGGACTGAGTGAGACTCTGTCTCCAAAATAAAAATAAAAAAATAAAAAAAGATTGGCTATCAAAGTTGGGTGAAGGATATATGGGTATTTGTGGTATTTTTTTCTACTTTTACATGTATTTGAAATTTAGCATAATAAAGTCTTTGTTAAAAAAAATGAATAGGCTCAGCGCCTGTGGCTCAAGCGGCTAAGATGCCAGCCACATACACCTGATCTGGCTTGTTCGAATGCAGCCCAGGCCCACCAAACAACAATGATGGCTACAACAAAATAGCCAGACGTTGTGGTGGGCACCTGTAGTCCCAGGTACTTGGGAGGCGGAGACAGGAGAATCACTTGAGGCCAGGAGTTAGAGGTTGCTGTGAGCTGTTATGCCACACCACTCTACCCAGGGGGACAGCTTGAGGCTCTGTCTAAAAAAAAAAAAATGAATAGACCCCTCCTCTCTAAGTCTAGGAGATCCCAATGACTGATTGCTGCAGAGGTGACACTAAGTGCAGCCTTGCCCAGACTGGCCCTAAGAGAATAAAGAAACCCACCCTTCCCTCTATAAATTCTGTGGGTCAGCAGCACTTTTCCTGGTCACTAGGAGGGGCTGGTCAACCAAATACACGCATGCCTCAGAGATCCTATGGCACGGTTTTAGGCCACTATAATAAAGCAATCTGGCAATAAAGTGAGTCACACAAATGTTTCATTTCCCAGTGCATATAAAAGTTATGTTTACACTAGTATTCAGTAGCATTATGACTAAGAAACAATGTATCTACCTTTTTTTTTTTTGAGACAGAGCCTCAAGCTGTCCCCCTGGGAAGAGTGCTGTGTCATCACAGCTCACAGCAACCTCCAACTCCTGGGCTTAAGCGAGTCTCCTAAGTAGCTGGGACCACAGGCGCCCACCACAATGCCCAGCTATTTTTTTGGTTGCAGCCGTCGTTGTTGTTTTTTGGTGGGCCCAGGCTGGATTCAAACCTGCCACCCTAGGTGTATGTGGCTGGTGCCTTAGTCACTTGAGCCACAGGCACCAAGCCAATGTATCTATCTTAATATAAAAATGCTCCATTGTTAAAAAATACTAATGATCATCTGTGTCTTCAGCAAGTTACACTCTTTTTGCTGGTGGAGGCGCTTGCCTTGATGCTGATGGATGCTGATTGGTCAGGGTGGTAGCTACTGAAGGTTGGAGTGGTGGTGGCAAATATTATGAAGTGCACCAGAGCAACTGACTCTTCCTTTCACAATAGATTTCTCTATAGTATGCAATGCTGTCTGATAGTATTTTACTTAAAGCCTTTACTTAAGACCTTCAAAATTAGAGTCAATCTTCTCCAACCCTTCTGCTGCTTTATTAACTATGTTCATGGAACATTCTAAATCTTTGCTGTCATTTCAACAGTGTTCACAGTATCTTCACTAGTAGTAGATTCCATCTCAGGAAACCACTTTCTTTGCTCATTCATTCAAGTTTTATCATGAGATCGCAGCAATTCAGCCACATTTCAGGTCACTCTTCTAATTCTAGTTCTCTTGCTATTTCTACCACATCTGTAGTTCTGTCATCCAGTAAAGTCTGGGGCCCCTCAAGTCATGCAAGAGGGTTGGAATCAACTTCTTCCAAACTCCTGTTAATATTTTGAACTCCTTCTATAAATCATGAATGTTCTTTATGGCATTTACAATGGCGAATCCTTTCCAGAAGATAGTTTTTGATTTATTTTGTCCAGATCCATAAAAGGAATCACTACATATGGCAGCTATAGCCTTACAAAATATATTTCTATTTTTTTGGCCAGGGCTGGGTTTAAACCCGCCAACTCCGGCATATGGGGCTGGTGCCCTACTCCTTTGAGCCACAGGCACCACCACAAAATATATTTCTTTCTTTCTTTTTTTTTTTTTGCCAGGGGCTGGGTTTGAACCTGGCCACCTCCAGCATATCAGGCCAGCGCCCTACTACACTGGGCGGTCCCACAAAATATATGTCTTAAATAAGACCTGAAAGTTGAAATTATACCCCATGGGCTGTAGAACAGATGTTGTGTTAGCAGGCGTGAAAACACAAATTTCCTTGTACATCTCCATCAGAGCTTTTGGGTGACTAGGCACATTGCCCCGAGCAGTAATGTTTTCAAA
>CAUYQV010043058.1:0-26201 GCA_963574575.1 Galagoides demidoff | reverse complement strand
TGATCTTTGACAAGCCAGTTAAAAACATTCAGTGGGGGCTCGGCACCTGTGGCTTAATCGGCTAAGGTGCCAGCCATGTACACCTAAGGTGGCGGGTTCGAATCCCCAGCCCAGGCCCGCCAAACAACAAGGATGGCTGCAACCAAAAAATGGCTGGGCATTGTGGCGGGTGCCTGTGGTCCCAGCTACTTGGGAGGCAGAGGCAGGAGACTCGCTTGAGCCCAGGAGTTGGAGGTTGCTATGAGCTGTGATGTGATGGCACTCTACACAGGGGGACAGCTTGAGGCTCCGTCTCAAAAAAAAAAAAAAAAGAAAAAAAAAACATTCAGTGGGGAAAGATTCCCTATTTAACAAATGATGCTGGTAAACTGGCTGGTGACCTATAGAAGACTGAAAATGGACCCACACTTTTCCCCATTAACTAAGATAGACTCTCACTGGATTAAAGATTTAAACTTAAGACATGAAACCATAAAAATACTAGAAGAAAGTGTAGGGAAAACACTTGAATAAATTCTAGAGTAGAATATAATAAACGTCTTAACCAATGACTAAGAAAAATTCTAAGAGTAGAATATAAATGTCTTAACCAATGACTAAGAAAATGACATGAGGCTATGTTAACCAGTTTGATGGTTTTTTAAATATTTTAAATTGTATATGAAAACACCACACTGTATGCCATGATTGCATTAATGTACACAGCTATCATTTAATTAAAAAAAAAAGACATGAAACTATAAAAATGCTAGAAGAAAGTGCAAGGAAAACTCTTGAAGAAATCAGCCTGGGTGAATATTTTATGAGGAAGAAACCTCAGGCAATTGAAGCAACATCAAAAATACACTACTGGGACCTGATCAAACTAAAAAGCTTCTGCAAAGCCAAGAACACAGTAAGTAAAGCAAGCAGACAGCCCTCAGAATGGGAGAAGATATTTGCTGGTTATGTCTCCAACAAAGGTTTAATAACCAGAATCCACAGAGAACTCAAACATATTAGCAAGAAAAGAACAAGTGATCCCATCTCAGGGTGGGCAAGGATCTTGAAGAGAAAAATTCTCTGAAGAAGATAGGCGCATGGCTTAGAGACACATGAAAAAATGCTCATCATCCTTAATCATCAGAGAAATGCAAATCAAAACTACTTTGAGATATTATCTAACTCCAGTAAGATTAGCCCACATCACAAAATCCCAAAGCCAGAGATGTTGGTGTGGATATAGAGAAAAGGGAATACTTCTACATTGCTGGTGGCAATGCAAACTAATATGTTCCTTTTGGAAAGATGTTTGGAGAACACTTAGAGATCTAAAAATAGACCTGCCATTCGATCCTACAATTCCTCTACTAGGTATATATCCAGAAGACCAAAAAACACATTATAACAAAGACATTTGTAACAGAATGTTTATTGCAGCCCAAGTCATAATTGCTAATTTATGGAAGAAGCCCAAATGCCCATCGGCCCACAAGTGGATTAATAAATTATGGTATATGGACACCATGGAATATTATGCAGCCTTAAAGAAAGATGGACACTTTACCTCTTAAATGTTTACATGGATGGAGCTGGAACATATTCTTCTTAGCAAAGTATCTGAAGAATGGAATAAAAAGGATCCAATGTACTTAGCCCTACTATGAAACCAATTTAACCCAATTATAGCTCAACAATATGGGGAAAGGGGACAGGGAGGGGGGAGGATGGGTGGAGGTAGGGTAATTAGTGGGACCACATCTATGGTGCATCTTACAAGGGTACATGTGAAATTTACTGGGTGTAGAATATAAATGTCTTAACATAATAACTAAGAAAATGCTGTGAAGTCTATGTTAACCAGTTTGATGAAAATATTTCAAATTGTATATAAAACCAGCACATTGTACCCCATGATTGCATTAATGTACACAGCTATGATTTAATAAAAAACAAAAAAAAGGGGGGGGAAGGAAGGAGAGAAAGAAAGAGAGAGAGAGAGAGAAAGAAAGGAAAGAAAAGAGAGAAAGAAAAGAAAGAAAACAAAGGAAAGAAAGAGAGAAAGAGAAAGAGGGGGGAGAGAGAGAGAGGAGAGAGAGAAGAGAGAGAGAGAAAAGAAAATTAAAGAAAAAAGAAGCAGAGGAAAGCCATTATATAGTGATCAAGGGGTCAATACAGTAGGAGACTCTAACATTGTAAATAAATATACATCCAACACCAGGGCACCCAAATATAGGAGGGCTGTCTGGAAAGTATCCAGCTATTGTTAATACTATTTTTCATATTACATGACTGGATACTTTGTGGATAGCCCTCATATAAAGCAAATATTAATAGATTTAAAGGGAAAGATTGACTATAATAATACAGTAAGAGTAGGAGACGTTAACATTCCACTTTCAGCAAAGTGGAATGATCATTTAGATAGTGGAATGATCATCTAGATCATCTAGACAGAAAATCAAGCAAGAAACCTCAGCATTAAACTGTACTCCAGATCGAATGGACTGAACAGACATTTATAGAACATTGCATCCAATGCTGGAGAACGAATATCTTTCTGAACAACACATGGAACAACATAAGTCTTAACAAACTTAAAAAAAATCAAAATTATGTCAAGAATATTTTCTGACTAAAATAAAATAAAGATCATTAAGAAAAAGAATGTTTAAACTGCAAAAATCCATGGAAATTAAAGAACACACCTCTGAATATGGAATGGATTAATAAAGATAAAACCATAATAAAGATAAAAACCAAACTTAAAAAATCTTTGAGACAAATTAAAATGGACATAACAGACCAAAATCTATGGGATTTTATAGTAATAAGTAGAAAGAAGTTTATAGCAATAAATGACTACATACAAAACCCAGAAAGATCTCAAATAAAGAATCCAATGTTATACCTTAAGAAACTTAGAAAAAAAAAAAAAACAAATAAGAACTAAAACCAAAATTAGTGGCAGGAGAGAAATGACAAAGACTGGAACAGAAATAAATGAAATAGAGATTTAAAAAATACAAAACATCAACAAATTAAAGATTTGGCTTTTTGAAAAGATATAATCAACAAATCTTTAGCTAGATGAAGAAGAGTACACAAATAACTAAAATGAGGATGAAAAAGGAGACCTTATATATGATACTACAAAAATACAAAGGATCATAAGAGGGTAACTATACGCCAACAAAATGGAACATATAGAAGAAATGGTTGAATTCCTGGATTCCTACAGTGTACCAACATTGAATTATGAAGAAATAGAATAGCTGAACAGATCAATAATGAGCATTGAAGCTGTAACAAAGACTTTCTAGGCTGGGTTCAGTGTTTCATGCCTATAATCATGACACTTTGGGAAGCCAAAGCAGGAGGCTCTCTTGAGACCAGGAGTTTGAGATCAGTCTGGACAATGCAGTGAGACCCCATCTCCCTTCTGCTTTCTGTTGATTTATTATTTTCCCCCAGAGTGTTTTGGGGTTATGAATTTAATTTATTTATTTTATTCTTTGCTTTTTAAAATAAATATTAAAGGCACTAAACTTTTTCTTAATTACTAGTTTAGCTATATCCAAGTATTCTGATATACTGTATTTAAAATAATTTGGCAGCAATTCTGAAATTTTGATTTACAATTATCATTTTATTTCGAGAGTGGTTTAATATTGAGTTTTATATTTAAATTTCCAAGTAGAAGGGTATTTTTTGATATTAATTTGTCTTACTGAATTATAATCGGAAAATATTATGTTAATTATTATTTTATATTTTTCTACTTTATTCTTAGAATGTCATGACCTGATATAAAGCCTAATATATGATTGTTTTTGTGAATGTCACATGTAGAGTCTCTATTATTATGTTACAAATTCTGATATGAGGCTTGGTGCCCATAGCTCAGGGGTGAGGGCACCAGCCACATATACCGGGGCTGGTAGGTTCATACCCAGCCCAGGCCTGATAACAACTACAACAACAGATAAATAGCCAGGTGGTGTGGCGGGCACCTGTAGTCCCAGCTACCCAAGTGGCTGAGGCAAGAGAATCACTTAAGTCCAAGAGTTTGAGGTTGCTATGACACCACACCACTCTACTGAGGGTGACAAACAAAAAAAACAAATTTTGATATGAAATATCTACTTTATTAATAATGTTACATAGGACTTTTATATCCTTATTTTTTGTCCAACCTATCTAAGTCTGGGAGTGGTATAATGAAAACTGCCTATTATCATTGTTGCTACTGTTTTTTGCACCTCCATTAATTTCTGCTTTATCAAGTGAGTTACTTTTTAATAGATATTAATTACTAAGGGACTTTATTGCAGATTATAGCCTTTATAATTATAAAGAGTCTTCCTCTGTTTTATTTGGGCTCTAAATTCTACATTGAATAACATCAGGATGAAATGTCTAATTTCCTATGGCTTAGAATTGCCTGGTATTATCCACTTAAAAATAGTATTGAGCCTTTGCAATCTACTTTGTATACAGCATTAAGATGGGTTTTACATTGTGAGCTAATCTGAGAATCTTCTTTCTCCCGTAATTTATGAGTTTTACCCATTTACATTTGTTGATATGGCTTACATGTCTTATCTCAACTCTGTCATATTACTTTATGGTATACCTATTATTATATTTGAAATTTACTATGTTTCTTTAATTAATTACCTTTTTTCTTCTTTCTTTTTAATATTTCTTTTGGTATTTAAGAAAGTTTCTAATTTCTTTTAAGTACTTACTTTCTACTAATGCTTTTTAAAATGCCGTTAGTCCTCTGGGCAACTCTTTAATAAATGCAGTAAGTATCACTGTTGGCTGTAAAATTTTCATCAGACTAACAAGAGTCAGATAGGCTCATTCTCCTGTTGCATTTGGTACTTGAACCATGAATGGGTTCCTGTTTTAAATACTGACTCACTCCATTTAAAAATACTGTTCTTTGAAGACTCAAATTTCACACAAATTGGTCCTTCTTTAATTGAATTCTCTTAGTTTGGTCATTTTGGCAATTTCTCATAAGGCTTCAGACACTGAGCACTGCCTTGTACCTTAGCAGCCACTCAGGGAGGCTTCCTATCTTCCTGCCAGTTGTGTGCAATGCTGGAATGTGAATCTGGAGGCTAGAATGCTAAACAGCAAACTATAGTTATCACTTTAGCCAGAGACTGAAATAATTTCCAATGTTACAGAGAACCAGATTTATCTAAAGTCATGAAACATTGAGGGAAAAAATGGTATGCATTTGGTGGAGATCAGTCTGCATTCACCTAGGAATGTAGTATAAATAAGTAACAGGCATATAAGTTTTCATTTAATGTAGTTGCATTCTGCTATCAAACTTCTTAGAAGAATTACTTAGTTTTTATGACATTCAAAGAATGTCTCCTTTATTATTACACTTTGAATTTCATCATTTGAGGCCTCTCACTCATTCTTTGTTCTCAACTGATAAACCAAAGCTTTCCTTGTCAAAATGGGCTAATTAGAAAGAAACTCAATGTGCCATTTTCATTTAATTGAATTTACTAAAAGGAACACATTTTTGCTTTGAATGGAATATCTCTGTGCCTTGCTGAGAATTAGCCTAATAATAAATCACGAGAGAGAAGAAATTTTGGATTTTACCAAATGTGTGCACACTACAGATCTCATTAGTACACTTTTTTAAAAAAAATTGTGATTTTATATATATATAAAATATAAGATTTACTATTTTAACCATTTTTAAGGGTACAGTTTGGTGGCATTGAGTGCACTGACATTGTTGTGCAATCATCACCTACATCTATATCTAGAACTTTTCATCTTCCCAAAATAAAACCATGTATACAATAGTAAACAGTTATACCCTCTTACCATCCCATCCCCTACCAGCCACCATCCTACTTTCTGTCTATGATTGGACTACTCTAGGTAACTTGTATAAGTGAAACCCTATAGGATTTGTCCTTTTGCAACTGCTTTATTTCTCTTAGCATAATGTCTTCAAGGTCAATTCCTATTGTAGCATGGACCAGGGTTTCCTTCATTTCTAAGGCTGAATGATACTCCATTGTATATATATGCCACATTTTGTTTATCTAGTTATTTGTCCAAGAATTGCATTTACTTTTTGGCTATTGTAAATACTATTGCCGGGAACATGAACATACACATATTTCTCCCTATTTTTGATTCTTTTTGGTGTATACCCAGAAGTGGAATTAGTAAGTCATATGGTAATTCCATTTTTAATGTTTTGAAGAATGATCATCCTGTTTTCCACGTGACTACATCATTTTGTATTCCCATCAATAGTGCACAAGTATTCCAATTTCTCTACCTATTCACTAATACTTCCTGTTTGGTAATTTTTTTTAATAACACATAAGAAGTGGTATCTTTGTGGAATATGCCTTTCTGTGCTTGTATTTGTATTACAATACTAAGACATAAATACGGGACTCCAATTGAACCAAATGAGCCTTGTGCTACTATGTACAGATACTGTTTCATAGTCTTACAAATATTTTCCTATTTATTATGCAGATCATACCCGGCTAGTCTAATTCTTACATACATACATCAGAGAAACTTTCCAAAATGTGCTCCAGGAAACATACATAGGGAAGCCGTGATCTATGACTGCTTTGCTAGATTTTCTGACCTACTTGGATAAGTTGATTAATATTCTAAGTAAAAGAAGGCAATAAAAGGAGCAAAAAAGAAACATAAAAGAAATGGGCCAAACAGAAAACAAGCAATATGATGGTGTATTTGAACCAAAATATACAAATAACTGCACAAAACATAAATCACCAAACATTAAAAGACCAAGATTGGGATGCTAGATTAGTAGAAACAAACAATTAAACAAAAATAACTGAAAAATCTGGCTGCAAACTGAGAAATGACTCTAAACTGATTTTAAGAAGCACATCACAAACATAAAAACATAAAACATTTAAAATAAAAGGATGGAAAATGCATACCATTTAAACATGAAGCAAAGAAATACATGGCAATACCAGACAGAATAGGCTTTAATGCCAGAAACATTGCTGTAGATAAATCAGGCTATTTCATAAAGACAAAAGGCCAATTCACATAAGAGAATGTATATGCACATACTTAATCATACAACCTTAAAACTTATATGGCAAAAATTGATAGACAATGTAAAAGACAGAAATCCCATAATAATCACGGAAAATTAGAATGTATATTTCTTGAAATTGATTGAATAAGAAGGGGAAAACCTCACCAGGAATATAGAAAATAACAGACCACGTAACTGATATATATAGAACTCCACGCCCAACTGCTTTACTAGAACATGTATTCTTTCCATATGTGGAAAAAATATTTGCTCCCAATTTTCATATTCTGGTCCATAAAGTAAGTCTGGACAAATTTTTAAAAAACTGAAATAATGTAAAACTTTTCTAATTACAGTGTACTTTATAGATTTCAATAAATAAAGGATAATTGGATAATCCCCTGATGTTTGAAAGGTAAGAAACATATTTCTGAATAATCAATGGTTCAAATATAAAATCAAAATGGAAATCAGAAAACTTTTTCAGAATTATAATGAAAATATGATATAATTTAAAGGATAGCTATAAATTTATACTTAAAGAGAAAATGTATAGCCTTTGTTGAATATGTCAAAAAGAAAAAAAATTCCGGAAATCAATACTCCAATCATCTAACTCAAAAAGCTACACAAGAATAAAAAGCAAATTAAAATAAGGAAGCAAAGAGGAAATGATGAAGATAAGATTAGAGATGAATGAAATTTTAAAATGTAAAACCCAAAAGCCAAAAGGTAGTTTTTAGAAAAGGCTAATAAAATTTATAAAATCTTAGCAGAACTGATTAAAGACAGAGAGAGAAGGCCCAAAACACCAATGCTATAAACGTGAGAATAAGCATCACTATAGAGCCAGTAAACATTTAAAAAAAGATTTTGTAATTGTTTGCATTCCAATAAACTTAAAAGCTTAGATGCAAAGGGAAAATCCTTAAAAAAGACAAAAAAGACTCAACAAAGCTAATACAAAAAAAAGGAGCATGATATGAAAATTCTATCTCTTTTTAGAAATTAAAATCATAATTTAAAACTCCAGGTCTAGGCCAATTGCTTTTGCACATACATAAGGAAAACGTAATACCAGTCTTAACCAACTACCTCTGAAGAACATAAAAAGAAGGAACATTTCCTAAGTTCTTATGAGGTTGACAAAATCTTGATACTGAGTCCTGATAAAAACTGTATGAGAGCAAGACAAATTATAAGCAGATATCTCCAAGTCTTAAAGTATCCTACACAAAATTTAAGTAAATCAAATGGAATGATATATAAAAAGAACAGTACATTACAACTAAGTCAGGTTCATTTCAGACATGTAAGGATGGTTTAATGTTCAAACTTCTATTAATTCACCACATTAACTAAAATAAAAAGATGATAGTAATATTAATATAATTAAGTAAAAATTCATATAAAGAACTGGGAACAAAGAATTTCTTTTAAATGATAAAGTTTACCTATAAAGCAAATAAATAAACCATTATGTATTATGGTAATATTATGTTATTATGTAATATTGAAAGCCTTCCTCTGGGAAGATGAGACAAGGCAGAAGTGATTGCTATCACCATTTCTGTTCAATGTTTCATTGGAAGTCCTAGTCAAGTCAATAAATTAAGAGAATAAAATAAAAAGAATATGAGAAAGGAACAAACTTGTTCCTAGTTGACTAAAAATACAAAAGGCTTATAAGAAATACAAAATAATCTACAAATAAACTATTAGAATTAATAAATAGATGTATTAAAAGTATTACTTAAAAGGTCTATATATGGAAATCAATTCATTTCTATATATCATCATTATTCAATATAAATTTTAAAAGTTCCTATTTGCATCCAAATTCTTCAACTACTTAGTAATACCTCTAGCAAAAAATATGCAAATACCAAAAAAAAAAAAAAAAACTGAGAGTAGGTTTATAAAGAATTAAATAATGGGAGGGATATATAGCAGATTCATGGATTGTAATATTGATATTGGAAAGATGTCTCATCTCTACAAATCTCTCTATAGATTCAATGCAATCTGAATCTCAATCCCAGGAGGATTTTTATAAATTGGCAATCTGATTCTAAAATTTAAATGGAAATGTAAAGGACCAAGAATAGCCCAAACAATTATACACTGGAAGGCTTACACAACAACATTTTAAGCATTCATATAAAGCTAGAATTGTGTGCCAATGCAGGGACGGACAAAGAAGACAACAGAACAGAACAGACAAGGAGAAGATACAGGAACAGACCCACAGATGTCTGGACACTTGCTGTGTGACTAAGATTTCACTGCAGAGCATTGGGAAAAGCCTAGTCTTTTAAAGAAATGAGACCAAATTTGTTGCATACAGGAAAAATGTGTTCTCACTTCTACTCGCTACTGGATAGTTAAGTTCAGGTGGACTTTTGACCTAAATACAAACAGTAAAACAGTTAAGCTTCCAGATGAAAATAGTAGTGTTTCTAAAGCCTCGGGATAGGCAAATACTGTAAGTTTTAAAGATGAGACAGAACTGCTAATCAAAAAGCAGAAGGATGATTCAATTCTGCTCGTCCTGACTATGTGAAAAACTGGCTGGAAAACGTATGACAATGTCCTCAACTTTTCTAGTTGTCCAGAAAATACAAATTAAAACCACAATGAGATAATAACATTTATTCACCAAACTGGCTAAAATGAAAATAGCTTCCAAGACCAAGGGTATAGCCAGGTAAGTTGATTAAGTAAAACAGCAAAACTTAGGAATTCTGTTCAACAGCATTCACTAAACTTGAAAATATTCATACTCTATAACACAGTAATTGCATTCCTGGCATATGCTAAGTAGAAAATTTACATGGGTGTACTCAAATAAGAATGTTTATAGTAGCATAGTCACCAAACCTGGGGGAAAAGTCCAGAAGTTCATCAGAGCTGGAATAAATATATCATGATACTTTAATATAAAAGGCTACTTTACAACAATAACAATAAAGGAATTGTTGATGGATGTGACTACATGAATGTCTCTCACAAACCTAATATTAAGCAAAAGAAGCTCAAAGACTAGTCAGTATTTCTTAATGTATATTACATAAGTTTTTTTTTGGTTTGTTTTGTTCTGTTTCAGATGGAGTCTTATGCTGTTGCCCTCAGTCGAGTGCTATGGCATCACAGATCACAGCAAGTCCAAATTTTTGGGCTTAAGCGATTCTCTTGCCTCTAGAGCAAGTGAATTCTCTAGAGAAATGAAAACTTATGCACAAAGAAAACCTGTACATGAATATTCATAGCAACTCCCAAGTAGCTGGGACTACAGGCGCCCACCACAATGCCCTGCTGTTTTTTTGTTGTAGTTGTCATTGTTGTTTCGCTGGCCCAGGCCAGGTTCGAATCAGCCTGGGTATTTGTAACCGTAACCACTGTGCTATAGGCTCCAGGCCTATATTACACAAAATTTAAAAGGTAAAACAAACAAACAAAATGTATAGTGTTTGAATCAGAATAATAGTTATCTGTTGGGAAGAATAACAGATTAAGATAGTGCATACAAGATTTGGGAGGTGTTGCTAATGTTCTATTTATTGTGAACATTTACCAAGTTATAATTTTTGCTTGTTATGTATGCATATACTTTAATTAAAAGGTTTATTCCAAGAAGATTGACAATTTACAACTCAAAGAATAAGAAGGGGTGCACGGTTCAAGTGTGAAGTCATCTAAAATGTGACAATTTGGGGGCAATGGGTAGGAATAACCTATTTCAACTTGGAATTATGAACAATTATATTGGAGCGGTGCAGGGGTGTTATTTAGCACGCGAGAAGAATGTGTAATTAAATATTTTCAGTTTTAAAAAGCTAATAATGTCAACGGATGTTTAACTTTTTAAGACAAACTATAAACAAATATAAGAAAATTATCGTTACAAAACAGAATGCAAATGAAAGAAAAGTGTGACAGAGTGTAAAACAAAATTTTTGAGGTGAAAGAGTTGGGGGAGGGTAGTGCTTTCATCTGACAAAGTGAGAGTCAAGTGATGAAGGCTCCAGTAGGTAGGTCTTTTGAAGTTGCAGGAATGACCAGCGAGAAACCTGAAAATAGTACTTTACACAGGAAGGATGGAGGGGGAAAAATAGGAACGGATTGATTAGTGACTAACTAGACAGTGTATCAGAGCAGAAAGTCAATGCGTAACATCCAAAGTGGATAAGCCAAGAGGTAAAAATGCACATAGATTGCATCTCTTTAGAGATAAGGAGACAGCAAACAAAAGAAACTAAAATGCAAACAGGTGACAAGTTTTGCCTCCAAGAGGTTAGAATGAAGATCATGAGTGGTGCAGAGGCTGTTGCTTTTCCTCCTAAATAAAACGTCTATAGGACAGAAAGGCACATGTTCCAAAAGAGCCAAAGCAAAGGTGAAAAAGAAGAAAAGGTGGGAGGACTCACTCTATGCAGCAGGATGTATCTACTACAAAGATGCAGACAGCGTGCTGTTGGCAGAGTGACATGCACCGAGATTAGTGGATGAAATAGAGAACCATAGGCAGATCCACATAAGGAGACCCACCTGATTTTTTAACAAAGATGTAAAATCAGTTCACTGGAGAAAAAAATAGCTTTTTCATAAAATGATATTAGAATAATTGGATATCCTTAAGCAAAATGAATAGAAAAGTAAGCCTCGACTTAAAGCTCATTCATATAAGATATTAATTAAATTGGATTAGAGACTTATAGAGATTAGTACTTATAAAGTGTACAACTATAAAAGTTTTAGGGAAAAAATGAGAAAAATCTTTGTGATCTTGGGCTAGGGTGGCAAAGAATTTCCAGTCTTGACAGCAAAAGCATGATTCATAAAAGAGAAAACTGATCACGTGAACCTTTTTGTTCTGCAAAAGACCCTCTTAAGAGACTAAAAATACATGATAAATATGTTTATAAATATAGAGCTGATAAAAATATTTGCAAATCATATATCTGTCAACGAACTGTTACCTGGAATATATAAAGGACTTTCAAAATTCACCAGTAAAAAAATAATTAGAAAATGGGAAATAGAGGTGGCAATTAAGGACATGAAAAAATGTTCAACAGTATTAGCCATCAAAATAATGCAAACTTAAAGCACAGTGAGATATCACAATGCACTTGTCCACATGGCTAGATGATAGCCCAGGATGAAGGAGGGAAGAGGAGGGGGAGGGAAGGGGGGAGGTTGGATGGAGGGAGGTAGTCGGTGGGACCACACCTATGGTGCAAATATTGCAAGGGTACATGTCAAATCTATTAGGTGTAGAGTATAAACGTCTTAACACAATAATTAAGTGAGGTGAAGGCTATGTTAACCAGTTTGATGTAAGCATTCCAAATTGTATATAAAATCAGCACATTGTACCCCACAAATGCATTAATGTATACAGTTATGATTTAAGAAAAAATTTTTAAAAATTGTGGTAAATTAAATGATGGTAAGGGGGGTGAGAAACCTGGGTCACTGATGCATCACTGATGGGACTATATTAGCACGCAGCCCCTCTGAAAAACAGGTCAGCAATTTCTTAAAGAACTAAAGATTAACTACTATGTAACCTAGCAATTGCACTCCTGGGCCTTATCCTAGAGAAATGAAAACATATGCACAAAAAAGCCTGCACATGAATATTCATAGCAACTTCATTCCTAAAAGCCCCAAACTGGAGACAACCCAGGTGTTCTTCAACAGGTGAACTGTTAACCCAACCGTGGAATACTACTCAGCAATAAAAAAGCACAAACATGTGATACATGCAACAACCTGGAAGAGTCTCCAGGGATAATGCTGCATGAAAAAAGCCTATTTCAACAGGTGACACTCTGTGTGACTCCATTTATATTAAACACTTGGAAAGAAGAAATTTTAGAAATGGAGAACAGGTTAATGGTTGCCAGGGGTTAAGGACATTAATGAGGGGTGCAGGTAGGAGAAGGGATTGTCACACCAAGGGTATCACAAAGGATCCTCACAGTGAAGAACGAATTCTTCTGTATCTTGACTGTGGTATAAATACATAAACATACTCGTGGGGTAAAATTGTATAGAACTAAATATATGTATGTACATACACACCCACACATACGCACAAGTACAAGTTGAGAAATCTGAATACAGATGGTGGATTATGCAGTGTCAATATCCCAGCTGTGATATTGTACTATGATTTTGCAAGATCGGGGGAAACCAGGTAAAGGATACATGAGATCTCTATGTATTATTAATTAAAATTGAAAGTAAATTTACAATTAGCTCAAAATAAAACATTTGGATAAACACAAAAGGTATCTCCTCAATAAACTCAAAGAAAATATATACATGTGTATGTGTAGATATGCATCTGTCTACACACATTCACACACATTAGGATACAGATGCAAAGCATTAAGAACTGAGTTGTTATCAGGTTCTGGAAAAGTCATTATCAGGAGGTAAAAGCTTCTATAATGTTTAACCAGGGACAGAAATCCAGGGAAGGTATATCACGGTGCCTTCTTGAGCAGAACACATCATTAGCCAGTACATGCCGTACAGTGTAATTGAGCTCTAAAACTGATTGCCTAAGATTCAACATCAACTGTCTGTTATTAGCATAACCATGACTGTGGGCAAGTTATTGAAACTTCTCTATGCCTCAGGTTCTTCATAATATGTGAATCACATAGGGTTGCTATGAAGACTAAGTAAGATGCTGCATATATAAAAAGCTGAGTAGAGAGTCTGGCATTCAGTCAGTCTTAGTTAACTGTATTATCTCAGAGCAGGGCATTTATCATAGATGACAGCATAAACTATGATTACCTATTCTTTCCTTATTACTTACTGCATTTTGACGTTATACGACTCTCTAACCTTGTTCCACAGCATGTAGGGTGCATGATGTTCCTGGACCTCTGATTTCTGAAGCCACTTGCGTACAGGTCAAAGTGGCACAGCCCTGGGTAGGAGACGGCTACCCACCCAGGTACACACAGTGTTGTTTGCAGAGGAAAACTGGTTCATCAGTCCATCTCACTGAATCTGTCTCCCTTTTTCTGGCTTTGATTCCCAACATATCTTTGTGATGTGAATCCAGCACAAGTTAGAGATAATTCGGCAGTTTCTTTCACTTCTTGGCAACGTTTGTTTTCATTCCTTACCAAAGCACGGATGCCCGTTAGGTCATGCACATTTATTCCCTAAATAGAAGCTGTAAGAACTATTTTCCAGCCCCCTTAAGTTTTTCTTATTTTGCAACCTTCTTTACTGATGAAGATAGACAGTAATGATCTAGACTGATGCTGTCAGCTCCAAATCCCCTACAGATAGACGCGTTGTGCTTGTCAGAGTCATGCGGAAGTAGCTGTTGAAGTAGCCCTGAAGTCTGCAGGACAGCCTTGAGAATTCCACTGTATGCATGATGAGGAATACATGATTCATAGAAAAGAAATAAATATTTCTCAAACTTACGGGTATGAGATATATGAGACTCATTATTTTGTAATGACCCATAGTATCTCTCACAGGGAAAATATCATTTTGGCACATATTTTCTTTTATAAGGATAAGCACTGACTTAGCAACCACTGCTGTTGGTACACTGTACACAATATACAGCCCAGAGAAAGAAAAAGCTATAGGCACCAGAATTCAGTTCGTTGTGTGGCTCCTGTTAATGCCACTAATGGGCATTTTGTCAGAGGCAGCGACTGGCCTCTCTGACAGTACCTTCTGGAGTTTAGGTCTATAGGTTTACTACTTTTAAGTTCCCTGAATGAAATTCCTTTAGAAGGCCACCATCCACATACTTCTTTGAGCCCCTCTCTTTGTTTATATTGATAAATACCACCTTTGGAGATACCCGGAGATACAGTTATTATTTGTTTTGTAATGGTGATTCTACCCTTCATTTTTACTTCATTTCTTAAATCAAACCCATGTTAAGAGAACTCAAATTACACCCTCCATTTGATCCTGCAATCCCATTACAAATCTCCTATCTATCCAGGAGAAAAAAAAATCATTTCCTCATAACGACATTTGAATTAGATTGCTTATTGCAGCTCAGAACAATATTTATAATCACCAAGATGTGGGATCAACCCAAGTGTCCATCAACCCATGAATGGATTAATAAACTGTGGTGTATGCATAGCACAGAATACTATTCAGCCATAAGATGCAGGCTTTACATCTTTTGCATTAACCTGGATAAGAGTGGGGGAAGTATCCCAAAAATGGAAAAGCAACCATAACAGGGATTTTACCCAATGAATGCAAGCAATGTAACCTAATTGTTCTCATATTGGTCTGAAAATAAATAAACAAATAAATAAATACTAAGATCCAGCCAGTAACTCTAATAACTGCCATAAATTCAAAGTAGAGCTCAATATAAATTATATGAACCTGTAAATATCTGTGAATTTTAATAGTAACAAAGTCATAGATACCTCAAAAACTACTGTGGTTTGTTGTCTACATGTACATATACTCAAAGAAACTGCTAGATTTCAAATAGAAGCTAGTAAATATAAAATGTACTTTTTGCCTATCCAAATTCATAGGCTTCTGAATTCAATCCTAGGACTCTTAGGTATCTGAGGATTTCAGATAAAGATCTCTTAACCTACAATATGACCAAAGTGCTTATTTCAAGAGAGTGAAATATAAAACAGTATGTAGAAATCCACTGAATAAGAGGAATTATTTAATATGCTTTGTGTATGTACAGATTCCTTACACCAAAGATGACCAGAATTTAGCATGGGGTAAAAGATACAGCTTGAGAGATGACCAAAATAAAAAATGACACCAAACTAAGATGTAAATATGTCTCCATAATAGTTCTAGGTTTATCCACTCCAAATTTAAAAACCATGTGAAGATATGATTGGAGAGAAATACATTCATAAAATTTAGATGATCTAAGCTTATGTTGGGAAGAAGAAAATCAATAGATATTCCACATATGGTTTTTGAGAACATTGTGAACCAAAATACATAATACACGATGAAACACTTTCTGAAGAAACCACAGTAAGTCATTCCAGAGCCTCACAGAGAAATGCCAATATTAAGATACGAATACACAAACAGTGGTCACAGAGATAACTAGAATTCAGGAGAAACTATTTGACAGGAAAACTATAGTTGATTTAGGGCAATGACATTGTGTTGATTATTTGAGTCATATACCAGGGTACAGACTGACCCTGTAGCTAAAAGGAATTATAGCAGGAGTCCAAGCACCTAAAATGACATACTGAGAATGTCTACAAAGATGACAATATCAGATTCATATTCTTTCTACTGATTCAGATATCTAGAAATAAAATAGAAGACGTCTAAGCATATGCAACAAATGTACACTGTGGCTATCTTAGGGTCAAGTGATAGATTTCATTTTTTACTTTTGATTATATTTTCTAAAGTTTGTTCATGAACATATGCTACTTTATAGTTTGGGCATGTTTAAATTATTTAAAAATAATTTGCCATAGTTTTATTTTTGGGGATGGATGACATCTTCTTTGGTAAGACGAGTTCTACTGTTCTCTTAGGACAGAATCCTAACTTTTAATGAAGCTTCAAGATTGCTAAAATGTCACCCAGGTTTTCCTTGACTAAACAGGCTAAATGGTATTTTAAAAACATACCACATTATTTTGTATAGGCAAGATCATTCATTTTGGCATTTAGTGAAGCAATTCTGGCTTGCATATAAATACACATATTAATTTTTGATTGCAAATTCATGAATTCAACACCTAGTATGTAGTCAACACTATTTGGCGGTTTTACCTGGGCTACAAAGACAGACTGAATTTAAAGCTTGCTTGCCCTCCCTTCTCTGTCTCTCTCAAAAAGCTTTATTTCTATTTGCTCCAAGCCTTGGGAGAGGCATTTAGGGTGATTAAAAAGCTGCCTAGTGGCTGGAGGGAAAGGGTTAGGCAGGAGCCTTAACACATTGAGAGGGGTCCCTCAGAGGTCACTGGCCTGGTGGTTTCATCTACTTGCAGATGAACCTTCAACAGAGATGCCTGCTGGGCCCAGCCTGGGGCCCACCAGCCTGTGGGGGTTGGTCATGTGGCCTCTCGTCTTCTTGATGAGTTTTACTTCATCATCTAGGAAGTGGCTGTCTAATAAGTCAGAGAGATGGGGGTCTGTTCATATATAGAACCCAGGACATGAAAACCTAAAATGGCCTGGTTAGGTTCTTCTCCAGAGAAATGGCACTGGCCACGACATTCAGGGTTTCATCTCATGAGTCTTGTACCTGCTTGAGATGCTTGTTTGGCTCCTTGATTCTTCTCCTCAGCTTATTTGTGCAGAAGTGGCCCACACTTTCTAGAGCCACATTGTCACAGTGGAAATAGAAGCCTAGAGAGGTCAGTGTCAGAGGCCTGAAGATGCAAATCAAGCAGGTGGTTTACAGCAGCCTCCACTGAGGAGTGGAACTCATGGTTGATTGGCAATAGGAGTAAGCACAGAAATGGTGTTGGCTGGCCTCAGAAGCAGGCAGTAGCTGAGAAGATGATCCCAGAGGTTGCCGATAGAGAAGTCTTTGGAGAATGGTCAAGGATGGTAGAAGATCTGTTCCATCCAAATAGTGTTGAGGCAGGAGACACATCCACGGGACTGTTGAATGTACTGCCTAGAGCTTTTCATTTTAATTCTTGCATTGACTGTGCTGATATTGACATGAAAGTCTTGAAAAGAAATTATGTAGGCAAAGAGTATTTACTGGTCACCAATAAAATTATGTGAGTCAAATGTCGAATGGTTGAACCCATACGATGTGGGGTTGATTTCAATATTTCTGTATATTTTAGCCTTTCCTATATTCTGTCTTGGACTCCTGCTGCTCCTTACTGCTTCAGACTGAGCGATTACATTGCTGCAACCACTTTAAGTCATATGGTCTCATTAAGCATCTTAATAAAAAATTTTAACATTATAACTCTCACTTTACAGATAAAAATAAAAACAGACAGCTAAAAAGAATAGGAAAGATGCTGATTTATTCTTTCATCTCACACATATACATTGAATGCCAAGCCAATTATTAGGTGCTAGGAATAGAAAGATGAGCAAAACCAACCTGGTTTCTGCCCTTTTGGAGCTTATAACCAGACTGTCATAGTCATAAAGAGGGCGGAATTATTTATGGTTAGCCTGATTTGAGTTTGAATATTGGTTCTGTCTCATATTTCTCTCTGAACTTTTCTAAGCTTCAACTTCTTCTTTTATAAAAATAGGATAGTGATAACTCTTCTATCAGGCCCCTATCAGGAATGGAGCCAGGATAGATGAAATACCTAGCATAGTATTCACACACAGCAGTAGTTAAGGAAGTGAAGTACTGGCACAAAGTAGATACTTAAGAGAGCATAGCCACTATCATTATTTTTGTGTTTGTTGTATTTGTGCCAATTTATATTCCACTAGAGCCAGAGAAATTTCAATTGCTGAGATTATGGGAGATTTACATACTCCTTTTTCATATGTAAAAATGTCAACTTCAGAGTCAAGGCTGGAGCCACTGGGCTGATCCCAGCCTAAATGTGTTTCTGGCCACTAATTCTTTCATAAGATATATTTCATAAACCATAATTTGAAAATCATTGAAATGTGACATTTCCTACTTACCGAACTAAAGGAAAGATAGTGGGACCTATCCTCCATGTATTTACTAGTATCTGGTTATATGTATGTATAAGTACCAAGATATAAACCAACCATTACACTCAATACGTTACTAAAACGTAGCCTGAATACTGCACAAGTGAAGAACACATTTTGCATCCTGTGCAGAAAAGAAAGAAAAGGAAATATTGCAGAATGAAGGACAGGTTAAGAAGATAATCATTCTACGTCTACATAAATATAATACCACTTTGTTAGCAAGAAGGATATAAGAGTGTAGATGATGAGAAGATCTAGAGTCACAGGTTGAAAAAATGATTCTCTGTGTCCAATTAATCTCAAGCCGCCCCCCCCATTCCTTCCCACAACACTGAAGATATCTGTGTTTGTTTGTTTGTTTTAAATCTATTTTATGGCAGTTTTCCAATGATGATCCTTACTTATTACTTTTAGCATTTTGCCAGATGTTGAAGTAACAAAGTAATTCATTTCTTTATAAGAAAAGACATGCTAGATTTCTTAGTTATTGAGTTTGCATTATAAAGTCCCATCAGGAATAAATGTATATGTAAGTTTTTAATTGGCTTTAACAAAAAGATTAATTGGGTAGATTTTAGAATATATTTGTTGATTAGAGCTAGACAATTTCTAGAATGTCAGAATATTGCAGTTTGGTATGTTATTTTGTATAGTACATTACTATGCATATCACCACGGGTTCTCAATAAATATTCATTAACAGAATTTACAGAATCTGCAAGGAAGTAACCATCATTCCTGCCAGATGCATTTTATATGTTTGGATTAAATGTCCCCCTTGTTTTTGAATTATACTCTTATCATTTCTTGGACTCCATTTAGCTGGCTACCTATTCATCAGAGGTCCATTTACCTTGATTAAAACTCCCTGCTTTATTTAGTGCCAATTATTGATTATAAGCAGAGTTAAACAATCTGATCCTATTTCCATATGACTCTTTTGGCAACTATCTTATAGATTTCATTGGCAAGTAGTACCAACATCTTAAGTAGGCTAGGGCTCTTAGTCCAGGAAGGGAGGGGACATAGGAAGTAAGGAGAAAGGGTCCTAAACCATTGGAAATCAAACAGCCAGAATGAGATGGCGAGCCTGGGTTGTGCAAACAAGGTTCCTGGGACATAGTTGCCTTTAATATTCACAAGGCAGTACAGTAAGTCTTCACTTAATATCATAGAAAGGTTCTTAGAAAATATAACTCTAAGCAAAAGTTATAATTAAATCAATTTTATCATAGGCTAATTTGTATAAAAAAGAGTTAAGTTTCTATGCCATACATTTTCTGATATGACAAAAACATCACTAAACTTCTGAATAAAAAGGTGCAACACTTCTAACGGTAAACATTGAAATAAATATGAGCTATACATACATTTAAGAAAGATGAACAAAACAAGTGATTTATTCACCCATAAATCAGTAAGGGATGGCAGTCATAGAGGTGGTAAGTTAAATCAAGGAATAAACATTTACAAAGTGAAAATGGTCGAGAGCACGTCCTACCTGCATGTAGTTCAAAAACAAAAACCAATATTGCTGACTGTTTTTGAGTGGCATTGTTAATTGTATGCATTTGTATGACTGTCATATACTTGACAACTTTTTATTTCATAATAATTTGTATTCATTCATTACTCAAATTTTACAACCCACTTATTCCAAATCAGGATGGTAAGAGGCCAGCACCTATACCAGAAAGTAGAAATGGATCCTGGCCAAGGCCCATTCCATTGCAGGGCATACTCACACTCCTACTATAAAATAATTCAAATTAGAGTTATTGGAATCTTAAATTGAGATTTTGATTATGAGATTGTGATTGTGAGACCTGTGTCACACAGCAAGCTACTGCAATGTTTGCCTCTCTGATCATAAATTAACCTTCTTTCTTATTTTTCTTGCCTTCTAAAGTGTTAAGAAAGAGTAAATGGCACCAGAGATAAGATTCCCTTCCCTCTTAGTTACTGACCTTTTGTTGTAAATAAACTTTTTTCCTTTTTTTCTTATACCTGACCCAGACTAGATGGTAAAAGACCCTATGACTATCAAATTGCTCAAAATGGAACGTTAAATATATCTTTCCTGAAAAAGAGCAAGCTGTAATCAATCAAATTGCTGTAAATCATAAAATAGTACTATACAGAAAATTCCGTAATTCTGATAAATTTCTTTGCTTCTGCCTGGGTAAGTGAAGCCTTAGCCTCTCCACTTCAGAGCACTGACCCTATTCCGTTGGAGTCTGTGTTACCTGAGTGGCTATCCTCAATTTTTTACTTGAATAAACTCTTTAAAAAATTAGATATTGATCCTTTTGATTATTTTAGCTTGACCACATCCACATTCACTCGCACCGGGACCATTCACCTAATATGCACATTTTTGGGATATGAAAGAAAAACAAAATATGCAGAGAAACCCACACATACATGGGGATAAGAGTGAGGACTCCACACAGACAGGGGTGCCAGTTGGGAATCGATTTTTTTTCTTATAAGGAAACAATATGGAATGAATCATTATTTGTACTTCAAAGCTCAATCTCTGGCTGTCATGATGCCCACACTCCAGCTCCACTTGGACTAGTGGAGAGCGAGGTAGCAATCAATTTGGTCAGTTAAGTCTGAGTTATTTGCAAAATAAAAGAAGGATTGGGGGTAGGTTCAAGTTGATCGATATCATTTATTAACTGAATGCGCTTCACTAAACTGAGCTTGTTCCCAAGAAGAGGGTAAGCCTCATTGTTCTTTCTTTTTTTTTGAGACAGAGTCTCACTATGTCATCCTTGGTAGAGTGCTGTGGCATCACAGCTCACAGCAACCTCCAACTCTTGGGATAAGTGATTCTCTTGCCTTAGCCTCCCAAGTAGCTGAGACTACAGGCACCCGCCACAATGTCTGGCTATTTTTGTTGTTGTTGTTGTCGTCATTGTTGTTTAGCAGACCCAGGTTGGGTTTGAACCTGCCACCCTAAGTGCATGTGGCCAGTGCCGTAACCACTGTGCTACAGGCGCCAAGCCAGCCTCATTGTTTTACTAAGTCAACAGAAACAAGAAAAAGAGAGGTGACTATTTCATACACACAAGTTTAGTTAATTTTATACTCGATTTGGGTCACCTTTATGTGTGATTCATAGGATTCAATATCTGTGATATTGGAGCTACACCAGATCTCCTTAAATGGTATATGGGAGCAGTTTAGACAGTGGTCTACTTGAGTTGGCTCAACTTAATCTAACAGCTGATTGTATACATCTCTTTTCAACTCTGAGCTTGGTAATATCACCTTGGCAGGCTGAAATCAGTCATGGTACAGCAATTCTATCATGGAAATCAACAATATTACAAATCACGGATTTTTACTTTTTTTTTTTTCCAGAGAACTGTTAAGTTGTTCAACATTCATCAGCACATCACTCAATGTGGGTCTGTTTATGTGTGTACATGTATACATTCTAGAAATTTGATTTCTCAAAAATTAACTAGAAAGAACTTCAAATGTTGTTCTATCTCACCACACATTGGAAAAAAATGGTCAAGATACATAATTTAGCTGCTACAGAATCTCTTAATGGTATCTCCTTAATGTTGTTCTTTATTTACAGTGGCAGTTGGTAAGAGAAGACTAATCCCAACCTTTGGTAATTCCAGCCCAAATCTTTTAGGCCAATCACTTTTTTGTAGTTCATCAGAATTATTCTCAAAGCCTTCTCTCCTAAGTTGATTGTTTTTCCTTGATTAGTAAAAATTTGATTGACAATCATTCGGCTAACTGTACTTATCAAATTACCAGCAATTTTTAGAGTTTAGATTGTTCAAGAAGAGGAAGATGAGACTATTAAGAAGACCAAAGGACACAAACATTGCAATCTTTTCAGAAAATCTTCTAAGACCTAAGATGTCTTCAGAATAGGCCCTAGAAGGCACAAATTCAGTCATTCATAGAAGAACACAAAACATTTACTCATTTATCAGACTTCTATTGGACATTTGTTGTAATTAGCATCTCTCAAAGAAAAATCTCATAGCAACTACCCTTGAATAATTTATGGTCTACTGAGGGTCATAAAATATGTGATAATATTTATTAAATAGAGGCAAATACGGGATACTAGTTAAAGAAATGTACTCTAATTTTTTTGTATATCATATTAAAACTCAACATGGTAATGCAAGCATAGACTTTTATTTATGATTTGGGGATTTTTTTTTCCAGATTTAGTATTAAACAAAACAAAAATTATCACCAGCCCCAACTTTATGATCTGGAAATGGAAGATTTCATATTGAATTTGAAGTCTCTATTTTCTAAGCACTTAAGAGCTTTCCTCCTTGTCACATTACCTTTTTACAACTATAGGCATTAATTGATTAACTCCAGTTGATTAGAAAAGCAGCCAAATACAATGCCTTATTTCCTAACGAAACCAACAGCCTAAAGTATAACTGTAATTGTTCCTTACCCAGATGACAGGAGGCAATTTCAGTGACGGCTTTACGTTAATTAGGATGCATGAAGCAGGGAGCACGAGGCCACCTATGTCTGTAAATTTTGCCTCTTTTCAGCAAGCCCCTAGAAATGCAGTGCAACCACATTTCACTTACTTGTGCCTATATTAGCTACACTGCCTTCTAGTTTTTCCATAGATTCCAGTTCATTTAATCATTTGTTTTCACTTGCTCGGCATTATCTGAAAAGTTAATAGTGAAAAAACTTCATTACTCCCTTGTTGGCATAATATTTTTGAAGAAACAAGAGAACTCACAAAGGAACTCCCTCAATTTATTTTGCATGAAGAACGCTTGGAAAGAGAAAGTTTTGGCACCCTGCCCAGATGAAGGAACATTATTGAAAGAAGGATAAGTTTGTATTAGTCTGGAGAAAAGTAGCTGTCTACTCCTGTACAGCAATTTGCAAGAAAGAGTTGGGCAAAATGATGGCATGGGAAACTGGACAACTCTTCTGTGCCTTGAGGATATCACCAGGTGGTGCACTGGAAGTTGCAGAGCAATAGATATATATTCAAACCTGAGGAAAAACACACAACTTCACAGACAAACACAAATTGGTTGTTTCAAAAGTATGAAACAAAAGTTTGACACAACCTACTTAGGTTGCAAGCATTAATTATGCTAAATGAGAGGAAGCTATGATTGAGACAGGATACGAGAGATATAGTTGCTACACTCAAGCAAGTCATGGCCATGAACAGTAGCAACAGTAAAAGCATAAGCAGAAACCCAAAACTATAACACAGCATCTCATAAGAAATGTATACTAGACCATGTACAAACTACATTTATTTCCTTTCAAGGTTATTAATTGAGAAATAACTGTATCTTGGTCATCCAGTCTTGTTCTATTCTTATTAGGATTATTTCCACCTTAGAGCACTGAGGAGAGTTTCAACAGTTGGATACTTAGGTGTGTAAGACTAATCTACATTAACCAATTAGCAGTTACCCATAGACCTCAGAGTTAAATCTTAGTATCATGAGAAATATCACGTTTAAACTTTGAATATGTGACACAAATACAATGTTTTAGCTGTATTTCAACTTACTAGGTAGAAATAAAGAGCTTCCTAAAACTCAGTGGGTTTACATGTGTTTCTGGAACATTACATTACATGTGATAAGTGTGCATGTAAGGGAGAGGTTTATGCATATATGTGCAAATTGTGTGTGTGTACACAAATAGAAAAGAGACTGTGTGTGTACACATTCCATTCCCTGGCTCATACACTTAGCACAACTCTTCCAAACACAATTTTAAGACTGCATTTATTGCTTACTCTGGTCTTACTATAGCTGACTGTGGGGTTCGCTTCATATGGTGGCCGACAGCTTGCAGAACACTAGTAGGAAGGAGCAGACCCATGCAGAAACCACTCAGTGAAAAGTATCACACCAGATGTAATCAGTAACACACAAGAACCCAGGAGCTGTGTAACACCAGCCACACTGCCATTTGTCCACTCACTGGGCTATCAAGTGCAGATGCCACAGGAGTGTCCTAATCAAGAGAAACCTGGATAATAACATCAGCCCTTCTGGAAAATGATATTTATGTACTCAGAGGAATCATTCCTGCTGCTAAGGCTTTTGTATGCTCGTATTGTCAGAACATACAAGTGCTTGCTGATTACAAGGGAACAGAGGCTTAAGAATTGATTTTAATGATCCTACTGAATTTTCAGCAGTTTTTGTCTACTGAGATAAAAGCTAGACTGACAGAGTAGAAAGTGTTTTCAAACAGCTTTGCATTGTTCAAGGCCCTGGATTGTTTTGTACTTTGGGGCGTTGGAGGACCAGTGGAGGAGAGCATATTAGGCACTTGAGAATACTTGTTCACTTGTTCTCATAGACTCAGAGAAAGACAAAATTTGAATAGATGCTGCTTATATTCAAATTCAAAACTTAATTCTACTGATCAGAAAAGAGAGGTCCAGAGAGGAAAAGTAAATTATTCAAGGCCATAGAACAGGTGAATGCAAGGGCTAAAATCACTTCTACTGAACTTAGGTGTGGTAATGTGTTCCCCTATCATGTGCTTAGTGTACAACCTGACTGGGAATTGTTTATTCCTTCTTCCCTTCTCCCCCTTCCTTTCTGCTTCCCTCTTTTCTTCTTTCTTACTCCCTAACAGTATCCTTCCCTACGTCCCTTCATTTCCTTCTCTCTCTCCTTATCTCCTTACCTTTCTTCTTTCATTTTTGGCTTTCTCCTTCATCCACCTATCCATATATAGAACAAGTATTTGCTGAGCATTTATTCTGTGTCAGGAATGGTGTCAGGGATGAGAGATTCAGATGGGCCCCTGGCCTCATGGGACTTACAGGCTCACTGGGAACATGGATACTAAGTGGGTCAAGAAAAGCTTTCTGAGAAGTCATGTGAATACTGAGGATGAGTAGGATGAGTAGGAAACAGGCTATTACAGAATGGAGGGAGGGGAATAAGAGTCCATGTACAGGAAATGGTGTGTGCTAACTTCCATGGCAGAAAGCTTCTCAGTTAGCCATCAGACTAGAAGAGTCCATTGGGAGATCTTGGCAGAACTGATAGACCAGGTGGTGAACAGTATTATTATCCAATCCTGTCTTTACTGCTATATCCCCCATTTCTTTTTTTTAATTTATTTTTTATTAATTGATAGCTGTATACATTAATGCAAACATGGGGTACATTGTGCTGTTTTCATATACAATTTGAAATACTTTCATCACGCTGGTTAACATAAATTTCATGTCATTTGCTTAGTCATTATATCAAAATATTTATATTCTAGTTCTAGAAAAGTTCACTTGTACCCTTGTTAGACAGATATATAGGTGATCTTTCTATATCCCCCATTTCTAACCCCAAATTCCCTCTAAAACATTTTCATTCCTGTAAAATATTTAAACTTTGCATAAATAAATAATAAAGAACTATTGTGAAGTAAACTTTAAAAA
>CAUYQV010043055.1:0-16489 GCA_963574575.1 Galagoides demidoff | reverse complement strand
ATCAGAATTTTGCTGTCTTAGTGTACACTCGCTGAGAGGAGAGAGGAGGACAAAAGAAGGCAATGGGCATTTGAGTATGTGCGTGCTATTGAGGAGAGCAGATTGCCACTGCTCAAGCTCAGATCCCGCAGCATTTTGCTGGCAGGGAAAAGCAGTTTCTTCTCTACGGGAGAGGTATCAGTGAATGCCTTTTTCAAAAGAGCCCCAAACCTTGTTTGTCAGAAGGTGCATCTAGATGAAGGTTTAGAACTTCAAAGTTTGCTGCCTCTGTACATACCCTGAGAGGAGAAGGGCGGACAAAAGAAGCCAATGGGCATTTCATTATGTGTGTGTTATTGAGAGGAGCAGATTGCCACTGTTCAAGCTTAGATCCCACAGTATTTTGCTGGGAGTGAAAAGCAGTTTCTGCTCTATGGGACCATTTTTCAGACCATTTATGTAAAAACCGCCTGAACAATAATTGAACCTCAACGAATGTAACATGTTGGTGTAGACGTTATGCTTTTATTTTTGTAGGAAATACTCAACTTTGGATTTTTGAATAAGAATATAAAAATCAGACAGAGTCCAGAGGACTTGATTTCCTCTTGGAAAAGAGAAAATGGAGCAACCAGACTGTGATAAACAATCTGAAGACACTAAGTATGATAACTATGCAAAGAAACGCTCACCGTCCAGAGAAGGGGAGCCTCTGCAGTAATTTGAAAGCAGATAATAAAAACTTTTGTCATGAAGCTCAAGCCCTGGTAAGATGCACTCAACAGAAAATGAATATGGTAAACGTATCTTTAGCCATAAATACTTTGTTGTCTAACCCTGCAGTAGGACAAAATTATGGATATTAAACTTTTATTCTTAATCCTCAAAAAAAAAATTTCCCTGTTTATTTGTTTATTTGATCTTTGTATGACATACATTTTTGTAGTATGTGTAAAGAAAACAGTAAAGACTTAAATTTGAAATTTAACATTAAGGGGTCAGGTCCACTATATCCCTGAGTGGACCCATTGTCTTTAAGGCTACTGTTACGGAGGCTGATTCGATCCAATCTGTATTTGATATGCATGTGGAGTTTGAGGTGGCTTTAGTTTTGCTAGATTTAATACACTACTGGCTAAAATGTTTTGAAGGCAGGCCCAATGTTGTTCCTCTAATAGGAAGTTTGATCTGAGTACAGGCAAGAGTCTGGATATCTCTTTATGCTTTACTTCACAGCTCCCAGACTTCTAAAGCAGGTGACATTTTCCTCCTTCATAACCCAGATGTCATCCTTTAAAAATTCTGGAACATTCTTTTTCTTCATTTTTAACTTTTACTTTCTGCTTGTGTATCTGTGAATCTCTTCTGACCTACACCCAGACTTGTTGGGGACCCTGCACTATCCATGGCATCCTCAAGGTATCAGTCAGAAGGACTTCTTTGAGTTCTACTTTTCCCCTAACATTCCGGTGCCTGTGGCCTTGGCAAAGGAATCTCATAACTCAGGAGGGAATCTCTCTCCATTTTCTTCCCCTCAGCCCATTCTTGGCTACCCTACTAGATTTAGGTAAGAAATACGGGACAGAATCAGTAGATGTTTGTAGATTTACTCCTCAGCGGGGGTTCCTACAGATTGTCATCAGCTGGCATATGGCCTTCCAAAGTCTGGTAACAGTTTGGCATTGTTCTCCTGGCCACTCAAAGGGGCAGATTTCTATAGCTCCCACTCCCCCGGAGGTGAGAGCAGCTATGGATCCTTTCTAGAACCAGAAGTGTTTGTTGCTTCACATTTAGGTTCTCAGGTCTCCAATGTTTATTTATTTATTTTTACTTGTGGCTTTGTAACTTAAGGACTTGCCCCTATGATTAGGGTGAAAGCAGTGGGCACTCATGACTCTGTCCATCTTAACAAAAAGAGCCACTGCTGCTCGTGAATTTGAATCTTTATATATCTGCTGCCAAAGTTTTCTGAATTGTCCCCCACATTGCATAAATTCTCAGGGCCAAAGGGGCAGGGGAGTGGAGCTTGCATTACACCTAGCATCTGAAGAATTATTTGGTGTGCTGCATTTTTCATATATGGACATTAAATTAGGTGTGTTGGTTAGTAGCATGGAGCCTCTTTGGAAATACTCTTTAATTATCACACATAATTTTAGTATATAAAACAGAAAAAGTAGGGCCAGGTGTGGTGGCTCATGTCTGTAATTCTAGCACTCTGGGAAGTCGAGACAAGTGGACTTCCCAAGATCACGAGTTTGAGACCAGCCTGACCCAGAATGAGACCTCGTTTCTGAAAATAGCTGGGCATTGTGGCCAGCCCCTGAAGTCTCAGCTACTTCGGAGGCTCAGGCAAGAGAATCACTTGAGTCCAAGAGTTTGAGGTTGCTATGAACTGTGATGCCATGGCACTCTACCAATGATGACAAAGTGAGACTCTGTCTCCAAAATAAAATAAAAATATAAAATAAAATATACAATAAGAAACAAAAAAGAAAGAAAAGAATAAAAACAAGTTTGAGATCATAATAAACCAAATGGGAAAAAAAATCCACCAACAAACCAACAACCAAACAGACTACAATAAAATTGACATCACTTGAACTTTACCTTGGGAGTGAGAACAACGTAACCTAAAAATTTGTTCCCTCACATTAATTTGAAATAAAAAAAAATACTTTATCATTTAGGAACCAGCAACATTTAATGAGAGTGAAGCAGATAGTAGGGTAATAGATAAATGAAAGCCGAAAGGAAAAATAATAAAACAATTTGATCAAAGAATAAAATATAAGACCATGGTCAAAGAACAATACTTGATTTTCTGTAGAGACACCTAGAAGGCAGAGAGTTTATTTAAAAATGTAGTCAAGTTTCAGTACCATATCTATGTCCTATGGATATGTATTTTATGACAGATAGCCCTTTTTATTTCCTACAAATTGAACATAGATGTCACCATGTTTTTGTTTCTTAGGTAAAACAAGGCCCCCTCAAAAGGAAAAAACAGTTGGTTTGTTTTTACTTACACTAATAAATGATGTATAGATAAAAGCTACATTTTAAGGTAAATGAAAAAAAAATTTAAAGTAGTAATAGTGAAGTAGATGGTACATAATTGGACTAAGTAGTCTTAATGATTTCAAAACTCTTAAATTAGCCCTCAAATTACTCAATTTGAGAAATGTACTGAAAATTAGTGTTTCTCCTCAGAGGGTTTTACAGAACTGGCTAATGGATCTCACTGAAAGGAGTCCGATGCATGCGATGGCAATTTGGGGAAAAGGTTAGGGTTTTAGGAATAATTACGCATTTTCACAGATGCCAAATTTTCTACCCAGATTAACGTTGGTAACCTCCATACTCATGTCTATTCTATTTCTTCTAAAACAATTTATGTAGATTTAACAGTGATAATGATATTTTTAGGGAGTTAAAAATCCTTAGTCTGTAATCTCATTTACTTTTTTCGAACTTTTCATTAAATCCTCAATTGTGATGTGTCCTGAAAAATGAGAAAGGTGGCCAGAGATTGTGATTTTATGTAATGGTGTTCTCAGCATTTGGCTGATTCACAGTACAGGTCCTTCTAATTAATGGTAGTGCTTTCTCATTGTACAAAAATAACAGTTAAAGTGCAAATACAATTTAGGAATTAGTTAACAGCCTTCATTATGCATGCTTGATTTCCTCATTTGGGTCTGAGAATTTAATCCTGTATTATCACAGTCCCTGGCTTAGCACGTCTTATTTGTTTATGCCTGCATCTCTACCACTAGATTCACAGTCTGCATCTAGTAGACACTCAAGAAACATTTCTGCAACAGGGAATAAAGATTTCTTCTATTAGAAAATAATATTATCACTAAATATGTATATAGATACATGCTAACTTTCTCCCCCTCTCTCCCTCTTTCTTGAGACTGTGCGCATATTTGCTTTAGAATTAATATGTGAAGCATAACTGTATAGCTAATTGATTATCAAAGTTTTTAAGTGCAAAACACGTGTAGCCCTCCAGATCCCCAACCCCCTGGACCAAATTCAAACTTCACAGATCAAGTTCGCTTATTTAAAAGGATGTGTCCTGTTCAATTTGGATTCAGTCAAAAAAGCTTCACTCAAGGATCCAGAAGGCCACATATAGACCCAAAGCTGCAGGATTCTTACCTGGAGAAGGTCACACGGCTGCTAATTAAGGGATTAGCATTTTGCACATTCTACTTCATTCATTCTGCACAATTCTACTTTATAAAGTGTTAAAATTTAATGCCTCTCCAGTCATTTAAACAAAAATAATGTGCTTATATACGAAGGCATAATATAACTCTTGTTATTAAATTATTAGACAATTTTCTCTGCTTTTTTTTGTATACAAATACTACTATACTCAGAAATGAGCATAATATATATGTATACATTTAAGGCCCTAGAATTTGAAGCAGGATTCTAAAAGATAAAGGAGTTTGGTAGGAGAAAGGCAGGAATTGCTCTCAATTTCTTAAGAAAATGTTAGAGCTGCAGAGTATTATTAAATTAACTAGGATTCCGATCTATTTGGAGTGGCAATGAAGGAGAGCGTCTGGAAATGTGTGGGCATGCCTTGTTCACTTTGATCAGGATCTGGCAGGTGCTGAATCAATGTGCAGGTGGCAAAGAAGCAGGGCAATGAAAGAAAAAGGAAGGGTGATGGAGGAGGAGAGTCTACCAAAAGGGAATGTGTCTCTTTCCAAATTAGAGTTAAGATCCTGGTGGAAAGAAACTGCTATCTTCTTTCCAATGCCATGTGTGAGCTGTCACGGAATGCAAAAATCTACACAGAGACATTCTTCTCTAACAGATAACATTCACGATCAATTTATTTATTTTTTTATAGTTGTCCAAATAATCTGCCTTGAGATGATTGAGGTAGCATCATTACATTCATTTAGGCAAGAAAAGTAAGGCTCGGGATAATTATATGAATTAATAGAAGCCACATAGCTCAGTGGTAGAGCCAGGACGTTGTATCCCACCTTATGTCTTCAAAACTAATATTCCTTACTATGGTTTACATTAAACTTTACCCTACCCCATGATTTAGTAATAAGTTATTAGATATTTGTTTTAAATGTCTTAATTTTTGAAAAAATATTAGGCTAATTTTTGAAAAAAAGTTTTACTTTTCAATAAAACTTAACAATCTCTAACCTTTTCTATACTCACTGGACATATCTGAGTCTCATGAACCAATGTGGTTAATCTCTCTATGAAAATCCCTTATGATGTGTTGTCAGAATTTCTTCCCACTTACAGTATCCGTTCAAACAGCTCTTTAGAGATAACTGTAATTCTTAGGAAGGCCTGCGTCTTTTATAGCTAATCCCTCCTGTGGCAGCACCATTCACTTTATTTTTAGCATCATTTAGTTCAAGTGACTGTCTCACTCCGACATCTACAGGGGCTTCCAACTGCATCTGGTCTCCCGGAGGAACCTGGAGGGGAAAGCAGGAATGAGGGCTGCAGGGTTTGAATGAGTTTTCTCAAAGTCTCACTAAATCTGAAGCTTGGAGGTCACATTTTGGGGCACTTCCTGATTTCAATCTGGTGATAAAGTGTTGACATTTGGGGACAGTAAACCATTTGGAGGTCTTTTTTAAAAAAATTGATAGAACCGTACAATCTCAAATCTTCATACAGTAAGTTATTTTGTATACAATTTCCATTTTCAGGGAAAGGCAGCTGAAACCGGAAGGCAACCATTTGCTGCCTCAGCTACTCCTTCATTGTGCAGCATTAATTCAATGACTAATTTATGTATATCACTCATTCAGCAAACTTAAATTTATCTTCTATAGTATGCAGTATATTGGATGTTAAATTCTGGGAATACGGGGTGTGAAGTATAGCCTATAATTTTCAGGTTTAATGGTTTTCTGGAGAGAACTCTGTGGAATAGTGCCTTTATAGTGCCTTACTGGTCACATAGTAACCTCATCTTTAATTAAAAATAAAATGAGTACTTTATCTCCTGGTTATTTTCTCCCATCTTTACAATTGAAATATTCTAAAGTAGCTTTTCACCGGGTGTGGTGGCTCACACCTGTAATTGGGAACTTTGAGCACTTTGGGAAGCCAAGGCAGGTGGATTGCGCCTGAGCTCAGGAGTTTAAGACCAGCCTAAGAGTGAGATCTCATCTCTGAAAAAAAAAAAAATCTAGTGGGGCATTGTGGCAGGTGACTATAGTCTCAGCTAATCAGGAGGTTGAGACAAGAGGATAGCTTGAGCCTAGGAGTTTAAGGTTGCTGTGAGCTATGAAGCCATGGCACTCTACCCAGAGGGACAAAAAGTAGTTTTTCAAGCACTCAATGATAAACACTTAAGAATCTGTACCAGAAACTCTATTGCATTGTTTGGGGCATGGCTATAATAATGGGATAATACAACATTTCCTACTTAGTTTTTTTAAGGTAAATAGGAAAGTATTTGATTTTTGTGCTAATTTTATCAAATCCATTATTGGGTTTTCTGATTATTTTTCACTATTTTTTGTATATTGTTTATTTTTTATTTAAGTGTACTTAACGGTATAAACAATTTTTTTTTTTTTGCATGGTATGGATGAATTGTATAGTGGAGAATTCTATGTCTTTACTTTATCACCTGAATAGTGTTCATCATATGCAATAGGTAATTTTTCATGCTACTTCTGCTTCTGAGTTCCTAACGTTATTGTCATGCTGTATGATCAATATATCCATTGTTTAGCTACAGCATATAGGTGAGAACATGTAGTATCGTTTTTATTTTTGTCCCTGGGGTTACTTAACTTAGAATAACTTCCAATTTCATCCAACTTACTGCAAAAGACTTTATTCCATTTTTTCCTTACGTCTGAGTATTATTCCATGGGGAGGGAGCCTATGTGTACACTATATTTTCTTTATCCACTCCACAGTTGATAGGCACTTATGTTGATCCTATACCTTTGTAATTGGGAATTGTGCTGTGATGAACATATAAGTGCAGGTATCTTTTGATGTAATGACCTATTTTCCTTTGGTTAGCTATCCAATAGTAGGATTGTCAGGTTCAATGGCAGATATATTTTTGATTCTTTGAGAAATCTCTGTGCTATTTTCTGTAGAGATTGTACTAATTTTCATTGTGCCAATGATATAATAGCGTTCCTTTTTTCACATCCATGCCAACACTTTGTTCTTTTTGGCTTTTTAATGATAGTCTTTCCATTGAGATAAGGTATTATCTCATTATGGTTTTAATTTGCATTTCCCTGATTATTAGTGATGGTGAGCATTTTCTCATTTATTTGTTGTCCATTTGAACTTCTTCTTTTGACAAACGTCTCATCATGTATTTTGCCCATTTTTCAATGGGGTTAGGCATTTATTTTTCTTGCTGGTTTGTGAGGTCCTTTAACATTCTGGATATGACTTCCTTCTTGGGTATACAGCTTGTGATTATTTTCTCCCATTCTTCAAGTTGTCCGTTTCCTCCATTCATTACTGCTTTTGCTGTGGAGAACATTTGTTTTTTATATTTATTTTTGTTTTTGTTATATGTGCTTTTGGGACCTTACTCATATATAGGTCCAGAAGAATTTTTCTTAAGTTTTCTTCTGTCAGATTTTACATTTAGTCTTTAATTCATCTTGAGTTAATTTTTGTGTATGGTGGGATATAAGGGTTCAGTTTCATTGTTTTTTTTTTTTTTTGAAACAGAGTCTCCCTCTCTTGTCCAGGCTATAGTACTGTGATGTCAGTCTGGCTCACAGCAACCTCAAACTGCTGAGCTGAAGCAATCCTCCCGCCTCAGCCTCCTGAGTAGCTGGGACTATAGGTACTTACTATAACACCCAGATAATTTTTCTATTTTTAGTAGAGATGGAGTCTTGCTCTTGCTTAGGCTAGTCTTGAACTCCTGAGCTCAAAGGATCCTCCCACCTCAGCATCCCAACATTTTAGGATTGTAGGCAAGAGCTACCAAAACTGGCCTTCAGTTTCATTTTTCTTCATGAAGCTTTTTGCCAAAAATCAGTTTTCAAAAACTTTTTGAAAAAAAGTTTTACTTTCAGTAAAACTTAACAATCTCTAACCCTTTCTGTAGTCACTGGACATATCTGAGTTTCATGAACCAATGTGAAAATCTATGAAAATCCCTTATCTCTAACCATCTTTTGGTTATGGGTGAGTAGGTGTACAATTTTTTTTTTTTCTCATGCTTCTCTGTTCTGTTTGGTTGATCTATGTGTCTACTTTTATACTAGCACTATGCTGTTTTGGTTATTATAGCCAAATATAATTTAAAATTGGCAATGTGATTCCTCCAAAATTTTTCTTTTTGCTTAGGATTGCTTTGGCTACTTTTTTGGTTCCATATGAAATCTAGGATTTATTTCATTTTAATTCTGTGAAAAGTGACATTGTTATTTTGAGAGAATTGTGTTGAGCCTGTAAATCATTTTGAGTAGTACCAACATTTTAACAATATTGTTTCTTCTCATCTATGAACATGGAATGATTTTTCCATTTGTTTGTTTCATCACTGATTTCTTGTATCAGTGTCTTTGTAGTATTCTTTGTAGGTCTTTTTTACCTCCTTGGCTGGGTATTTCCCTAAGTAGTAATTGATTTTGTTTTGTCTTGCAGCTATTATACATAATAAATGGTACTGATTCCTTTGGGGGGGGGGTAGGGCCAGGTTTGAACCCACCACCTCCAGTATATGGGGCCAGTGCCCTACTCCTTTGAGCCACAGGTGCTGCCCGATGGTACTAATTCTTAATTTTGATTTTCAGGTTGGCTGTTATAAATGTATAGAAATGCTACTGATTTGTGTACATTAATTTTGTAAACTGAGACTTTACTAAATTCCTTTATCAATTCTAGGAGTCTTTGGTGGAGTCCTGAGTGTTTACTAGCTATATATCATATCATCATCAAATGGGGACAGTTTGCCTTCCTTATTTTTGTTTTGGGTTCCCTTTATTTCTTTCTCTTGAGCTGGCTAAGACTTTCATTACTACTTTGTACAGAATTGGTAAAAGTGGGTTTTATTTTTTTCTTTTTCCAGTTCTTAGAATAGTTTCAACTTTACTCCATTCAGTGTGATGTTGGCTGTGTGCTTTCATATATGGCTTCTAATATTTTGAGGTATAGTCCTCCTAAGCCTAGTTTAACAAGAATTTTTATCATGAAGCGATGCTGAATTTTATCAAATGCTTTTTCTGCTCCTACTGAGATGACCATTTTTTTTGTTTTGTTTTGTTTTCGTTTTTAATCCTGTTTATGTGGTAAATCACATTTACTGATTTGTGCATGTTGAACTATCCTTTCCTTCCTGGGATGAAACATACAAGATTGTGGTAAGTTATTTTGTGTGTGTGTGTGTGTGTGTGGTATTGGATTTGATTTGCTAGTATTTTGTTGAGCATTTTTGCATCTATATTCATGAGGGATACTGGTCTGTAATTACATTTTTATTATTGTTTCCTTTCATGGCTTTGTTTTCAGAGTAGTCTGGTTTCATAGAAGGAGATAATGGTTCCTTCTCAATGTTATTGAATAGTTTCAGTAGGACAAGTGCCAGTTCTTCTTTGTAGAATTTGGCTATGAATCTTATCTGTTACAGGGTTTTATTTTGTTGGGAGGCTTTTTATTCTTGTTTTAATGTTCCTAATTATCATTGGTCTATTTAGGATTTCTATCTCTTCCTGATACAAACATGAGAGGTTGTGCATTTCCAAAAATTTATCCATTTCCTCTAGATTTTCTGGTTTGTGTGCATAGAGGTGTTCATGGTATCTTTTTTATTTCTGTGGTATCAGTAGTAATGTCTTCTTTTTCTTTTCTAATGGAGCTTTAATGAATCCTCCTACTTCTCAGATAATCTAGCTGCTAATCTGATAATTTTGTTTATCTTTTGAAAGAACAAAGTTTTCATTTCATTGATCTTTTGTATTTTGTTGTTGTTTATTTCAGTTTCATCCAGCCCTGCTCTGATCTTTGAGGTTTCTTGTCTTCTGCTAACTTTGCTTTTGGTTCTTGTTTGTCTAGTTCTCTGAAGTCCGATGTTGTATTGTTAACTTATGATTTGTCTGCCTTTTTGATGTAGGCATTTGGGGTTATGAATTTCTCTCTTAGTGCTATTATTTTTGTATCCCAAAGATTTTGGCAATTTGCGTTGACATTGTCATTTCATTAATATATTTTTTGGTATTTCTATCTTGATTTCCTATTGACCCAAAGATTTTTCATCAGTAGGTTGTTTAACTTCCATGCATTTCTATAGTTTTTATCGTTTGTCTTGTAATTGATTATCAGTTTTATTCCACTTTGGCACTTTGGTCTGAAAAGATTGAACGTGTAATTTTGTTCTGTTTTGTTTGTTTCTGTTCTTGTTGTTGTTAGTTTTAATTTTCTGAGATTTATTTTGTGGCCTAACATATCATCTATGTTGGAGAATGTTCTGTATACAGATAAGAAGAGTGTATATTCTGCATTTGGGGAATAGAATCTTCTAACAATGTCTATGAGGTCCATTTGTTCTAGAGTCTAGGGTTTCCTGGTTGATTTTCTGCTTCCACCATCTGAATAGTTTTGTTAATGAAATGATGAAGACCCTCACTATTAGTATGTTGCTATATATTTCATTTCTTAAGTCTATTAGCATTTATTTTATAAATTAGGGAGCTCTGGCATTGGATGCATAAATGTTCAGGATTATTATAAACTCTTATTGAATAAATCCCTTTATTGTTGTACAGGTGGACATAAAATCTGTGTGCAATTTAAAATTGCACACTATTTTACATTGCACATGAACTTTATGGCCACTCTATGCAATGACCACCTTTTGTGTTTTCCCTGTTGTTAATTTGAGAACTATTTTGTCTTGTATAAGAATAGCTACTTCTCACTTTTGGTTTCCATTTTTATGAACATTTTTTCCTACCCCTTTATCTTGAATTGATACAATTCTTTACAAGTTAAATGGGCTTCTTTGAGACAGCAGATATTTGAATTGTGCTTTTTATCCATTTTGTCAATGTATAGCTTGTAGGTGGGGCATTTACACCATTTGCATTCAATGTTGATATTGATCATTGAGGTACTGTTGCAGTCTTCATGTTGATTGTTTGCTGTTGTTTTGTATTCTCCCTAGTGTTACTATTTTGTAAGAGCTGTGAGTTTTCACTGTTAAGTATTTTTTTTTATTAAATGATAGCTGTATACATTAATGCAAACATGGGGTACAGTGTAGTGTTTTCATATACAATTTGAAATGCTTTCAACAAGCTGGTTAACATAGACTTCATGTCATTTGCTTAGTCATTGTGTCAAAACATGTATTTTTATGCTGGTGCATAGTGAGGATTCCCTTTGCTGTTTAGAGCTCTTTTGAGCATTTCCTCTAGTGGAGGACTATTGGTGACAAATTTCCTTAGTGTTTGCTTTTCTGGGAAAGATATTATTTCTTCTTCATTGATGATGCTTATGAGTTTTGAAAGACACAAAATCCTTGATTGAACATTATTATTTTTCATAATAATATAAACTCTTTGTAGCTTGTAAAGTTTCTGCTCAGAAGTCAGTTGTTACTTTGATTGGTTTTCTTTTATAAGTTACCTGATGCTTTCATCTCACAGCTTCTAAGACTGTCTTCTTCACTTTGACTTAGGCTAGATTAATGACTATGTGTCTTAGTGATGTTCTGTTTTTAATAAATCTTCCAGAATTTTTTTGACCTCCTTATATATCTAGATGTCTAAGTCTCTAGCAAGACCAGGGATTTCCTCCATTATTCAATGAAATAGGTTTTCCATGCTTTTTGCTTTTTATTCCTTTCCCTCAGGAATCTATTTCTTTGTGTGCTTCACATTATATCATATTTCTCAGAGACTTTCTTGATTTCTCTTCATTCTCTTTTCTTTATTCACTTTTTACGACATGAGTTAATTCATAAGGCTTGTCTTCAAGCCCTATCGGTTGTTGAAACTTTCCACTGTGTTTTGATATTCCCTGAATGACTCTTTCACTTTCAGGTCTTTTTTTTTTGTTGTTGTTGTTTGTTTGTTTTAATTATCTATTTTTTTTTTTCAAATTTCCATTCATGTCTTGAAAATTTGTTTTGTTGTTGTTTCTTTGTTTTGGTTTTCACCTTTTTCATTAATCCCAATGAGCTTATTATGACCCATTTTCCAAATTCCTTATCTGATACTTCAGAAGTTCTTATTACTAGGGAGTTAGTGTGATCCTTTGGGATTGTTAAAGGACCCTGTTTGGTCATATTGCCAGCCTTCTTATTCTGATTCCTTCTCATTTGGAATTTCTTCTCTCATTTCAAAGGTGATAGCTTTGTGGTGTACCTATTGTCATCTCTAGGAACTCTGTTGCTCAGTATAGAGAGGAAGGGTGGGTACACTCTCCTTTGACCCCTGATGGTAGGTACCTACTGCAGTGTTTCTGGCAATTTGGGTCAGTTGGAACTCAGATCCCTGGAAGAATGTTCTGGTGCCAGTGAGGGTGGCCTAGGTTTGTTAATACACAGTTTCTAAACGCTGTGTTCTAATCCTTGTTTTCTGCTTTAGAGAAATGCTCAGGCAGGAAAAGGGTAGATGCATATTGGGTCTGTCATACTGCTGCTCTCCTAATCGCTCCTTTTCCCCCTGGTGGTCATTCACCATGCAGGTGCTAGAAGAAGTTCATGTGGAGGGGCAGGTTGGACAGCAGACTTCTGCTGAAAGCTCAGGGAAAGGTGGCAGGTCTCTCTCTGTGGTAGCAGTGGAGACAGGCAGGTGTGGGAATTTGCCAGCTGGAACCCCCAATAGCAGTGACAGCAGTAGCGGGCAGTTGGCCCTGCTTGGAGGCATTTTCAGGGTGAGGTGGTTATACACACCTGCTTTTGCTTGAATCTTGTAGAAGCTGGAGCCAAGCAGGGGCCTTTGGTCCTTTCAGTAGCATTGGTAGGAGCAGCCATCCATTGGTGTCTATTTCCTCTTGGGTCCCAGGCAGTAGGAACAGCAACAGGAGAACAAGACTTGCTTGGTGGCATCATTGGGGCAGGCAACCTACTGCATTTGCTCCTGCCAAGGCCTTTTGGCAGGAACTGTAGAATCTGGCAATGTGCAAGTGCATCCAGCTTGCCTGTTCCCTGCCTGGTCTGGTAGTGGTGATGAATAAGCAGCAGTAATGGAGCTAGCTCCTAGGCATGTACAGCATTCAGGTGCTGGGCTCCCAAACAGCGGTGGCTGCAACACAGAGAGCCAAGAAGCCCATGGGATTTTGCTCTGTTCCCTCCCTTGAGCAATACTGCTGCAGTCTCCAGGATGCTGTCAATGTTCTTCCTGAGGCCCTCCTCTCATAGTTCGGATTGCGAAGTCCAAAGGGAATGTGGTAAGTGCTACATATTCTTTCCCCATGCATGGCTGATGTAGGCAGGCTGGTTGCCCTACTATTCTTTCCCCCTACTTTTGGTGCCTCTTGTCAGTTCTCTGTTAAATCCTAATGCTTTATCTCCAAAGATCAATCCAAAATTAAATATCTACTTGCCTCTTTAGATGCTCTCTGTAGGAACAGCATGTGCTGGCTGCTTGTAGTCACCATCTTGGCCAGAAATATCTACTTTTGCCTTGTTTTTCAGCTGCATTTATAGGATGAAGAATCGTACAATATGAAAATAGGGGAAATCATACTCTTAAATTTATAAAGATACCTATTATTTTGTTCCCTTGTCTGATTTTACTGCAGATTACATCTAGAATACAGTTCAATAATGATGATGATATTATCCATTCCCATCTTGATTCTTCGCATTCATGCATAAGAATGCTTTTAATCTAGCATTTCACTAAATAGGCGTTTTTAAAAATAACTTTTGCCTGGAATCCATTTTTATTATGTTAAGGACATAATTCTTAGTTTGCTAAAATTTCTAGTAGGTATGGGTTTTGAGTTTTAAAAAATGTCTTCAATGTCTAATCTAGCAATTCATTTTTATTAATGAGTTTTAAAAAATGTCTTCAATGTTTCTTGTAGCACTTTATTTTATTAATGTTTTGATGGATTAAATAATTAGTGTCCTAATATTAAATAACTCTTGTATATGCCACCCATATTTCACTTGTACATTTTATAAGTCAAGGATAAGTTTGAATTGAATAGTAAAGGAAAGTTTAATAAACAGACTATTTATAAATTATGGTCAGGTTTAAGAAAACTAAACAAAAAGTAGCACAGTACCATGGGACTAGTAATATTGGATAAACTTTTTCATCTCTAGTCTGGAAGAGGAAAGGAAAGAGGGTAGCTTACGTGAAGAGGACTACTTAACAAGAAACATGACCCTTAGTGGAATGACAGCAAAATAACAGGGACATTGCATGAAAGGAGTCAGTGGAATAACTTCTTCTGCCTCACTCCTGACAATTTTGTTTCCTCTTCACACAACTTGTTTTCTCTTCACTTAACTTTTTTTTTTTTTTTTGTAGAGACAGAGTCTTACTTTGTCACCCTCAGTAGAGTGCTATGGTGTCACACAGCTCAGAGAAACCTCCAATTCCTAGGCTTAGGCCATACTCCTGCCTCAGCCTCCCAAGTAGCTAGGACTACAGGTACCCACCACAATGCCCGGCTATTTTTTTTTTGTTGTAGTTTTGGCTGAGGCTGGGTTTGAACCCACCACTCCTGGTATATGGGGCCAGCACCCTATCTACTGAGCCACAGGTGCTGCCTTCTTAATGTAACTTGAAGCCAGAGGACAAAAAAGTCCATTGATGCTTTCTGTGAGGGTCTGATTGCTGGAGCACAAAGATAGATAGGGCAAGGACTAGGAGAAGTTTTAACAATGTATGCTCAATTTCCTGTGAGATATATATCTGTGCACATATATATACACACATATATCATATATATACATATATATTCATTAATTCATATATATTCATTCCCATTATGTAACAAGAACTCAAATTAAAATGAAATACCAGTCTGGTTAAGAATTATGGAAGGTAATATGTTTACATGGACAAAACTGAAAAATATTCTTCTTAGTAAAGTATCTCAGGAATAGGAAAAAATTCCAATGTACTCTGTACTACTTTAAAACCAATTTATAATCACTCACCCTTTCATATGAGACATAAATCACAACTATAGTCCAGGATGAAGGAGGGAAGGGGAGGAGTATGGTTAGGAAGGTGGTAGTTTGATAGAGGGGGAGGTTAATGGTGTGACCACACCTATGGAGAATATTGCAAGGGTACAATTCAAATCTATCAACTATTGAACACAAATGTCTTAACACTGTGATAAGTAAATGCGGTGAAAGATATGTTAATTAGTAGAATGTAAACATTCCAATTTGTACAAATAATCAACACATTGAATCCCACAAAGGCATAAATGTATTCATAATCTATGTATATATGACTTAATAAAAAAAGAATTATGAAAGGAATAATGAAGATTCTGTGTTAAAAATTTGAGGATGGCAACTGAACTTAATAGAGGTATCAGTGTAACTAGACCTTGGTGAGCAAAAAAAGACTAACTTGGGGTGAGGGTAGAGAAGCCAGGAGATACTAAGTATTTGAGGACTTGCAGTTTGCTGTAAGATGTCAGCATTTTATTTTAAGTACAATAAGAGTCTATTGCAGGGTTTAATGTAGGAGACTGCTACAAGCAGATCATTTGAAATATTTATCTCTTAAAAGAATTTCTGTATCATATAATTGATGTAGGTAAGTGTGTATATAAGTAAGAAATAGTCTTTCTCTAAGTATGTATGCTTGTAAATTGATTACAGAAGGATAGTTCTATAACTATGTTCTTTCTTTAAAAATCCATATATAGACTTGGTGGTTTATATTTTTCTAGATGTGAAGAATGATTTTGAGTTATAACTATTTTACTCTAAATAATTACATAGTGCTTTGTTATAGTTTTAATATGCTTTATATATTTGTATTTCTGATCCTCATTTCTTGTATGCTTATTTTCTTGACATGTTTACTAGAAAATGTTCTACTTTGTTGATTATTATTTTCTTGAAGAGCAACAATTTTATTTCCTATGCTTCTGTTTACTTTCCTGTGCTTTATGCTTTTAGCTTTTCTAAGTCCTCTGTATTTATTTTGCCATTAATAAAACAGAATGCTGTCTACCATGCTTTTGAGCATAATTCATAAATAATCTGTTTTTTGGCTAGCAAAAATATCATTTAAATATTTGAATTTCATAATAAATAACATGTTGATTGCACCTCTTTTTTTATTAAATCATAATTGTGTACATTAATGCAATCATGGGGTACAATGTGCTGGTTTTATGTACAATTTGAAATATTTTCTTTTTTATTTATTAAATCATAGCTGTGTACATTAATGCAATCACAGGGTCCAGTGTGGTGTTTTCATATACAATTTGAAATACTCTCATCAAACTGGTTAATGTAGACTTCATGTCATTTTCTTAGTTATTGAGTTAAGACATTCATACTCTGCTTTTAGAC
>CAUYQV010043053.1:0-41570 GCA_963574575.1 Galagoides demidoff | reverse complement strand
AAGATAAAGTCTGAAGATAATTTTTTTTTTTTTGAGACAGAGCCTCAAGCTGTCCCCCTGGGTAGAGTGCTGTGGCATCACAGCTCACAGCAATCTCCAACTCCTGGGCTCAAGCGAGTCTCCTGCCTCAGCCTCCCAAGTAGCTAGGACCACAGGCGCCCGCCACAATGCCCATCTATCTTTTGGTTGCAGTTGTCATTGTTGTTTGGTGGGCCCAGGCTAGATTCGAACCCTCCACCTTAGATGTATGTGGCTGGCGCCCTAGCCACTTGAGCCACGGGCACCAAACCGATAAATTTTAAAATATTTTAAACTAAATAAAAAAATAACATATTTAAATCTGAGGGATATATTAAAAACAGCACTTCAGGGTTATTTATAATATTAAATGTATGCATTAAAGGAAGAATGCTATACTCAATATCTAAGATTCTACCTTTGGACATTAGAGAAGGAATAGTAATTTAAGCCATGTACCACAAAGAAAGAAAAATAATAAAAATGAATGCAAGTCAATAAAATTAAACACAGATTCAGTATCAAAATTAACAATATCGGGCGGTGCCTGTGGCTCAAGGAGTAGGGCTCTGGCCCCATATACCAGGATTGGCAGGTTCTAGCCCAGCCCAGGCCAAAAAAGTATTCCGAAGAAGGCATTCCATAAGGAGTTACATAAGAATCAATAGTAAAGCAGCATATTCCTTTCTTAACAGCAACTTCCATTAGAGAAACTTGTTCCATGAACAAACTGCTAAGAGTGGAAATTTTGGACTGAAAGAGAACTGAAGCTTGGTAGCCCTCAAATCATTGCCTTATTCTCCTTTACTTTGCAATTTAATGCAACAAAGATTTCCTCCTCAAATAAAGTTTAATAAATTTCCATGTAATTTCTTCACAAGCATGCCAAATTGCTGAAAATAAACACTAGGTTTCCAGAAATACATGGATTGGGGAGGAAAGAGAAAGAATGAGAGAGAGAGAGAGAGGAGAAAGAAAACAGAAATTCAAAAACTTTCCTCGTTAAGCAATCCTTTCTTTTAGAAATAACTCACAATGATGCTCAGAAAATGTGTATAGGGAGGATGTTTAGTTTTCTTTAAATACTAAATTATATTTTGAATATTTTGGGTAATGTTACTTTTACTCATAGGCTTCAAATAAAAGTACACATTTTAGTTATGGATATATTTTATTTGAAGAAAATGCACACGGATCATTCCTTAGAAGTCTTTTCAGTAATCCAGAATGAAAGTATTCAGTTTTCTGAGATTGTTTTTGTTCCTTCATCTCACCAAAAGACAAAATCCTTGTTTAGTCTTTTCAGATTTCCTGGTAGGAGATTTAAGGTTTTATGTGAACAAGTCAGTACTTTCTTTTGAAGATCCCACTGACAAGTCTTTATGAGACTCATGATTAGGCCAGAATGTGAACAAAAAGATTCTTCGAACCTATCTCTGGGTTTCTTTCATTTTAAACTCTGAAATTTTATGTAACATTGGTGAGGCAATCTTTTTATTCTTCTTCATATAAAGGTTATATGAACTGAATGTAATTCTTTTGGATTCTTTTACTGTTATAACAAAAAGTAGTTATTACTGTCTTTAAAAAACCTGAATTTTATATTTTATTCTAATGATTTTACTTATTATTAATGATTTAACTCGTCTCTTTTGCAAACTTTCTGGAAGTATTAATTGATGAATCTTTTTTTTTTTTTCACCAGGCTTGAGTGCCTTGGTGTCAGCTTAGCTCACAACAACCTCAAATTCCTGAGTTCAAGCAGTCCTCCTGCCTCAACCTCCTAAGTAGCTGGGTCTAAAAGTGCCCAGCCTAATGGCTGGCTAATTTTTTCTATTTTTACTAGAGACAGGGTCTCTCTCTTGCTGAGGCTGGTCTCGAACTCCCGAGCTCAAGTGATCCTCCTGCCTTGGCCTCCAAGAGTACTAGGATTCCAGGTATGAGCCACTGTACCATACCTGATGAGTCATTAATATCAAAATGAGTAAGAATTTTTTTCTATAGGCTAAATGAAATTTTGTACCTAAATTCAACAAACATTTTCACAATAATGTCTCCTATCTGAGTAAATTTGTTTAAATTCACTTTATCTCTTGATTATCACTGGTAAGCTATAAATAATTTTAGTTTAGTAGAGCTAATTAGATTAATTTCCAAGTAGAAAATGGCATAGGCATTTCTAATGAAAAAAAATTAGATATAATGTACATTGTGCTTGTATAACGTGTAACTTAACTAATTTCATTTCTTCTCCAGAAAATATTAATACTTTCTCCCGGTATCTTCATATCTTTTTTTCATGGCCTCTTCTTCAGCATATTTCAAGTGAGCTTAGGAGGCCAATGTAATATTTGGTCACATTTTTCTTTACAACAGCACCGTGCTACTCCTTAAGCTTTCTTCTAACTAAGGTTTCTTCTCTGCATATATTTCTCTGTGAGTTTGTAATATTGGATTTAATCATGTATTTTCTCAATCCTTACCCATATAAATATGTTGTCAATTAATCCCAACCAAATCACTCCTAGAGAATCTGAGACAAATCTTTTTGGTCTACTGGCTCCAGTTAGTGATAACAATTCATAACGTAAGCTGTTCTGTAATTTTAAAAATCACAAAATGAGTGAGATCATAAATAATGGGACAGAGAAACAACGTTCCAAATTTAATTAGAGAAGCTAAGAAGCTAAGCCTCAAAAATGGTTTATTTGTGTTTCACTAAAATTCCAGTAAGAAACAATATATCTTTTTTAGTGTTTTGTATATGTCATTGAAGTTTATTTGATTGTTGAGAAGCCTTTGATGTGACCACAAGTGAGAGAATTTCCTCTTCTATAACCAATTCATAAAATGTTTTTTATATTGTTTTAAACACCACTTTTTAAATTTATTTTTTATTAAGTCATAAATACATAGATCACGTATACATTAATGCATTTATGGGGTACCATGTGCTGATTTCATATACAATTTGGAATGCTTACACGGAACTAGTTAATATATCCCTCACCTCATTTACTTAATTATTGTGTTAAGACATTTATGCTCAATACTTAATAGATCAGACATGTACCCTGGCAATATGCACCATAAGTGTGGTCCCATCATTTACCCATCCTCCATCAAACCTCCTAATGGAAAATAATTTTAATCTAGTTCTCATTTTCAACATTTATTTCTTAATATACTTTGTTAGAATATATATTTACAGAAATATTATAAGGAGATGCATGACTCTACAAACCCCGTCTTTTTTTCTGTTCACAGCATCTTACCTTTGCATGATACATGTGTTACCAATCTTAATACATATTTATTATTACTTCATGAGGTCTTACTTTATTTAGATTTTCTTACTTTTTAACGAATGTTCATTTATGGTTACAGTATCCTATCCTGGATCCCACATCACATCTACCTGTCTCTTGACTGTTATACTGAATGTAATAAGGCATTCAGATTGTAGGTATCTGTTTCAAAAATGTAGACTTGGATATAGCAACACCACAAGGACTCCCAGAATTTCAGGAGGTAATTAAGGTAACTAAACAACAGGGAAGTACAGGTTAAATAGAGTAGCCAGACTCTGAGAAGACTCAGGAGACAAGGGCAACTTCAGATTTGCAAAATTTCCAAAATTAAATTGTTTATTAAATAAAGAAAACATGAAAGAAATAATTCTGTTGTGCATGATCTAGCAAGATGGAAACTTGTAACTAAAAGAAATCCCAAATGAAGTCACACGCACACCTAGCATAATAAAAAAAAGGTTTTTCTTCCAGCTGTCCTGATACCGTACAGTAAAGAATAGGAAATTTTTACTAAAGCTGGAGGGTGTATTCATTTTAGGGATCCCTAAAAGTCACCTCAAAGAATTAGGTACTTAGCATTCAGAAAACCTGAGGTTTATTCAGGCACATGTGAATACCACTTGTGAAGATGCCTTAAAATTATTCAAGTGCAGATGGTGGGAGACTGAATTGACATCCCCAAGAAAGTCCATTTCAAAGCTGAATTTATTACATATAAGACAAGATAGAGCTCTTCAGGCCAGAAGGTTTGTTGAGAATTTCTCCGGATGAAAAGTACAAGAGCTAAATGAGGAACCTGACTGTGACTTTTGATTGGTTAAAAAGAGAACTGAAAAATCTCTTTGGGGATTTGTCCTAATCCAAGTGAAGCATCCTTGGTAAGTGCTCTAAGCTTAGATTTGGCTCTCTACAAAGTCTGAGAGAAGGTTTGGACATTTTTTTATCTATCTTCTATGGATATAGAAAAAACAAATACCTCAAAACTAGAATGGCAAGAGCAAAATTCTCCTAGGGATGGAGATTTTAAAGGGGATGGAAATGGAAAGGTCTACGTTCTCCTCCCCTCCCATCTTCTCCCCTCCCCTCCCCTCCCCTCCCCTCTCCTCTCCTCTCCTCTCCTCTCCTCTAATACAGGTGTCGATTACAATTTAGAAATTATTTCCTTGTCTTATTTGGATAATCTATGGAGTCTTTGTGGTAAATTTATAACATAAATGAGATAGTGTAGAGCAAATGGTAAAAAATGGTGTGATGGGTTCTCTAATTGTAATATAATTTAAAATTCATAGCAGCCTTAATACTTGGAATCTGTATCCAGATTAAGTAGAATGATTTTGAAGTATTTCTTTTTCTATTGTCTGTAAGATTTGATATGATCTGTTTTTTTGAAATTATCTTTTATTTATAAATATTAGTTGTCTATTTTTTTGAGTCTTTGGAGAAAGCAAAATAAGAAGAAGTTAACTGGTCAAAATATTCAATAATAGACATACTTCTTACTGAAAAAAAAAGATTACTGGTCAGCTAAGGAATTAAAAATACTAAGTACAGAAAGAAAAATGTTACAGATATGCTACTAGCATTCAATGTTTCTTGCTAGCCTTGCTTTGTCAAAGTTATCTATAGCCAATAACATTAACCAAGAACCCTAGGACATTTGGAGACATTGATAGCACTTACTTAGGATGATCTGGTATCTCTGCCTCTCCTCTCTTGCCCTTTTTTAGAGTAGTATCCCAGAATCCACTGTAGACAATTATGATGTAGTCAAGAGTTCGTGATTTGAGAAATACAGACCTGTGCTATATAACAAAGCTTGTACAGAACCCCTCAAGGCACCTCATGAAGATAAAGAAGCTTCTGAGCACCACTGCAAAGGGCACACTAGTGCTGGTGACCTTTTTCTAAGTTTGAGATAAATTTTTTAGGGTAGCGATAGGTATGAGACACCATATGAAAGCTACTATTCAAATAATCTATTTCCATAGGAATTCCACTGCCTTACAATGTATTTTGTACCTGAAAATATTGTTTATGTTATCTGACATAGTGACAAACATAGGATCTTTACCTGAGGATGTGGGGGTCAAGCTTCGTAAATTTCAGACTAACTCCCCATAAAATATGTATGTGCATATGGACACAACTCTAATTAGGAAAGTTTATGAGAACTAAATGGATATTTAAAAGTCCTTCACAAATCTCTGAATAAAACCCTGTGTTTCAACAAATGAATATCAAAGAAGAGTAAAAATCTCAAAAGCTTCTAGAAAACAATAATACATTAGCTATAGAGAAATGATACTTCAAATAAACACTAGTTTCTCAGCAAAAAAAAATTGGCATATAAGAGACAGAGAAAGAACATCTTTATCAAAATTTAAAAAAAGAAAAATTTTAATCCAACATTCAATATCCACCGAACTTATCTTTCATGACTAAAGGTGATATTAGAAACATTTTTCAGATAAAGGCAGATTTACTATTTAATTATGATAGGTTCAGTCTCTAAGCAATGACTAAGAAAGCTTTTCAGGCTACAAAAAATGTTACATGAGGAAACAGTGAATTTTTAGGAGTGAAAGAAATGAAGGAAGCACAACAAAGCAGTGGATATGAAAGACAACTTTCTGTTTACTTGGGCTTTTAAAAAATTATGAGTGTTTAAGGGAAACACTCAGACACACACAATACATACCAAAATGATGACTTGGAGGCTTATGGGAAGAAATAAACATAAAGTCGATGCCTTCTGCATTTATATAAAGTGGTACAATGTAAACTTTAAGTAGAGTACAAAAGATGAAGTCTGTATATTACAAATGCATTAAAAATAAAGATATATAGACAAGAGTACAATAAATATATAAAATAGAAGATGAAAGAAAAATCATATCATCCAAAGGCAGGCAGAAAAGAAAAATAAATGTCAAACATGGAGAGGACAAACAAAATAATGGAGATAAATCCAAATGTAGGAATGATTTATAGAAAATATCAAAGATTGAGATATTGCCTTGCCTCTGTCAGAATGTCCATTTTTAAGCAGTCAAAACAAAACAAAACAATAAATGTTGGCGTCAATACAGAAGGAAAAGAACATTCATACATTGTTGCTGGGACTGAAAATTAGTACAAGTATGAAAAGTAGTATGGAGATTCCCCCCAAAATGAAAGTACATTTGCCATAGAATTCAGCAATTGAGTTATCTACCCAGAGGAAAAGAATCAATTGGTCAAAACACACACACACACAAATACTTGAATCTTTATTGCAGTGCAATTCATAATTGCAAAGATGGAAGAGAATCTACCTAAGTGCCATCGATTCATGTGTGGATTAAGAAAATGGGATACACACACACACACACACACACACACACACACTGTCTTTTGCAGCAACATGGATGGAGCTAGAGACCATTATACTATATGAAATATCTCAGGAATGGAAAAAACAAACAAACAAACAAACACCATATGAACTCTAATAAAAGAAAGCAAATCAGTGGGCACACAGGGATATAAAGGGTTCTTAAGTTCTAATTTTTTTTCATATGGATGTCTAATTATCCCAGTGGCATTTTTTAAAATTTAATTTTTAATTAAATCATAACTGTATACATTTTAAATCATAGCTGCATACATGGGGTACCATATGTGATTTGATATACAATGTGTAATGGTTAAATCAAACTGATTAACATAACAACTTATATTTTTTGGTAAGACATTTATAATTTACTCTTAGTTATTTTGACATATACCCTTGCATTATGCACATTAGGTGAGAACCCACCAAATGCCCTCCCTCCTCCCATCAATCCCCTCCCCCTTTCTCCTCCCATTTTTTCCTCTCCCCTCTTCCTTGTCAGATATACAGAAACATGAACCCATTGTAGATTAAAGATACAAAAATAGGACCAGAAATAATAAAATACTAAAAGAAAACATAGAAGAAATTCTTCAGACATTGGTCTGGGCAAAGCCTGTTTGGGTAAGACCTCAAAAACATAGGCAAAAAGAATAAAAATAGACAAGTGGGATTAAATCAAATTAAAAAGCTTCTGCACAAAAAGGAAACAACCCCAAAGTGAAAAGGTAATGTATGGAATAAGGGAAAATATTTGTTAACTATATATTTGTCAATGGATTATTATCAGGAATTTAAATACTCAATAGCAAAAAATCCAAACCTGTTTAAAAATGGAAAAAATTCCTAAACAGACATGTCTCAAAATAAGACTGGTGAATGACCACCATGTATATGAAAACTTTGTCAACAACACTAATTATCAGAAAAATCCAAATAAACAATAAGATAGTTTACCTCACACCAATTAGAATAACTACTGAAAAAAGTGCAAAAAATAACAATTACTGGAATGTATGAGGAGGAGGAACTCTAATACACTTTCAGAGAGGAATATAAATTGATACAAATGAAATGTAAATTATATGAAACAGTAGCACTGCCATATGATACAGTGGTCACATTATTAAAATGATAATATATCCAAAGGACATAAGCTCAGTATACCCAAGGAGGAAAAAAAGAGAGAGAGATGTGAAGGTCAGTGAAAAATCTAGAAAGGAAAGAGGAAGAAGTGTATGATAAAAATCTACATGCGAGATACAATGAACATTGCTAGCGTAATGGGCACCCTAAAGGCCCCTACTTAAGCATTATAAAAGGTATCTATATAAAAAAAAGTACTCCCTTAATATTTTGAAATAAACATATAATAAGAATATAAGCACTCCAAATAAAAAGCGAGGAGTGAGCGGTTTAAAAAAACTATCAAGAAAATGTACCACATCAAATTTATTGAGAAATGTAATTTTAAAAAGTTGACACAAGAAGAAACAGAGAGTATGAATTACTGATAAACGTTATCACTTCAAGTAGAAGTAGCTCCATCTTTACAAAAAATAGGTTAGTAAGTAACAGGAGGATGATGGCATGAAAACTCATTTTATTAGACATACATAACCCTAATACAAAAATGTGACATTACAAAACAGGAATAGTATGGACCAATATTTCTCAGAAGTATAGATGCAAAAATCTTTAGTAAAATATTAGAAAAGTGCTTCTGATTTTTGTAGAAGAAATAATACATCATGAAAAAGTGGATGTTGTTATAATAATGCAGGATTTAATATGTGCAAATACATTAATGTGCATAACACATTAAAAAAGGGAACATTTCAAGAGATGCAGGAAAATTAAAAATGTGGTATAATTAAAGGACACAAATTTCCACATCAAAACATAAAACAATAGGAAAAATCAGATTCATCCTAAGACACATTGTGGTGAAGTGTCAGATCACTGGCTTTTGGCAGAAATTTTAGAGAAAATCCAATGTTCTAGAATTCAGAGCGACTTAGGGCTTTTTAAACAGGATAATGAAAGCAAAGACAGTGGAGTAATCGTTCTAAATTCAGAAAGAAAAATTTTTTTCTGTCTGTAAAACAGAAACTCCATGTTGGCTGAGGTGAGAATAGAAATGCTGAAGATGCAGCACTTAAAGCCTGCAGAAGAGGGCATTGCCAAATTTATATGTGAAATCCAGGGCATGTCTGGAAGGGCGTAAAGGAGTATAGACAGCAGCCCCATTTTTCTTTGAATTCAGTTTCTTGAATTGTTCAGCAGGGGACAAAATGGACCTAATTGAAATTCTTGAAGGAAAATTATTTTTAGCCTAGAATTCTATCCATGCTAATGACTGATAAGGTTTCAAGTAGAATAAAATCATCTGCATATATGCGAGAACTTAAAATATTAACTAACTATAAACTAACTGAACTATCAACTTCAGTTCTTAATGACGGGAAATCAAAACAAACCAAAATCTGACTGCAGACGAATGAAGGAGAAGCCTTGAGATATAAGAGTTGGGAAAACTCATCAAGCAGCAAATGGGCATTAATATATCTCCACATTTCCACATAATATACTGCATACTTTCAATTAGTACTTTTGGTGATTATTATTCAAATGGGTGTAACTATAAAAGGCTTGCTGTACAAGATATCACGGTGGAATCTTTTTCCTTAATTCTCTCCAAAAGTGATCACTTTCTATTATAGTAGCTGCCAAAATTATTTTCAATATGATTTGAGTTTTAATAGGGTGGACGTGGTTAATTTGATAAAAATACATATTTATTTAAAAGAAATATGAGATCTATCAATTTGTGTGTTTGAAAGATTTGAAGGTTGAATTTCAAGGTAAGGAAACTTCCTGTACCTATATTTATGACTAAGGAAACTTCAGGATCCCCATTTCTCCTTTGATTAAGACTTGATAAAATATTGCTAAGTCTGAAGTAATTCATTCAGAAAGTTAGCATTTACAATCTTCTTCCTACTGTTTTGAATCCTACTACTTTTCTGAGTAATGTCCAATAATATTTCATAATCTGTGTTGCTCCATGTATGGTCCTGGAGGCATATGTGTGGTCCTACTGAAAAATAGATCACTTCCAAATATTAATCTTACTTTTTCCAGGATTTTTTATTCTTGATATAAAGGAACCATACAATTACCTACTCCTTCTGCTTTTTCTTTTTCATTTTTCTTTTTATTCTTCAGAACCCTTTCCTCCAATCATAAGGTCTAACAAGTAATTCATGAATTTGTCACCATACGCCTATGTGACAGACAACTTGGTAAGATTCCATAACCTTGACAGAACAGTGTTTTACAGCTGTGTTCATGCCGACATGTGGTGGTATCTTGCTGAATGACGGTGTTTATTATTGTGTGTTTTTGTGCACCATCACAAGACATTGGGGCTTGAATAAGAGCAATAAACAAACATTCATAACGTTCTGTTAAACTTGGCAAAGTAGAAGTGAAACCAGGGACGTTAGTCTAAGCTTATGGGGGTAATACCCTGAAGAAAGCAGCAGTGTACAAATGGATTAAATATTTTCCTGAGGGAAGAGAAATATTCCTGATAAGGAAAGATCAGGGAAGGCGGTAATAAGCTAAACTGAGGAAAGCACTGCAAAAAAATCAGTCAAATTGTGTGTCTAAATCATGGGCTGACTCTGAGAAGCACAGAAGACCAAGTACACACCTACAGAGAAACAGGAAGTGTGGCTCTTGCATCATGATGATGCCCCAGCTCACATGACAATGTGAGTTTTTAGCTAGTGAACAAATAACTGTATTGGATCACCCTCCCTACTCACCTGATCTGGCTCCCAAGGACCTTTCTTTTTTTTTTTTTTAATCCAAAATTAAGGGACATATTGAAAGAAAGACATTTTGATAACATTGGGGATATCAAAGACATTAGAACAGCTTTGATGGCCATTCCACAGAAAGTTCCAAAATTGTTTTGAAGGGTGTGCTAGCTCTGGCTTGGGTACACAGCTTCCCCAGAGGAGCACTGTGAAGGGGGCGGTAGTGATGACCAGCGAGGAGGAATGTAGCACTTTTTCTCAGATGAGTTAGGGAACAAAACTGATAGACCTCAGTTCATATTTATTCTCGGCTAATTTGCTTTACGCTCACCCAGAATGTTTTCTTCTGCTGCTTTTCTCCCTTATAATCTCTCATTTCATCTTCTTCTTGTCCTTTCTCCCCCTCCTGTTTGGTTTGTAACATGATGTCCACAGACTCGAGAGTATAGCTGGGAAGTGTTCTCCTGTGAGTATTTCAGGAGAACCGGAAATACTGAGAACATGAGCGGAAATTGAATGTGTTGAATGTGGATTTGTTGTTGTTGATATTATTAAATAAAAAAAATGGCTGAAGTCTCAAAGAGGTAAATGAATGACTAAAAATGTGTACACAAAACGTCTATAATCTCTCTCTCTCATCTTTCCCTTTGTTTCCCATTAGTCTCTCTACACTCTCTGGTGCAAAGCAGTGAGTGAAGTGTTATTATCTCTCCTCTCATTTTCATTTCCAGATTTTCTATTTCTACTTATAAGAGGAATAAAATGTTTCCCTATAAAATGCTTCATTGTATGGGCAGGAAAAGGCAGGTTTCCTGGCACTGCCATGTCTATCCACCAGCACAAAGCTGGAGAACGTAGCCGTGGGTGATTCTCAGGAGCAGGACGGCAGCATCCCTTACTGCTTTTGTGTATGGGGGATTGAACCGTCTCCTGCTGTTTTCCAGTTGATTCAGAAGAAAGAAAAAACACAGCTTTTAACCCACTGCTGTCACTACAGATGTCAAAACTTCCAAAAGAAGGGCAGCCATTCTTTCACCACAAGTTCTCTGAAATAGACCGTGATTATAAAAATGTTCTCCTCTCTCTTTCTTCGCTCATGACATTTTTCTCTGCCTTGTGATTTTTCCCTCAGCACATTGTAAATCTAGTAAACTTCCATTTACTCACTGAAATACAACTTAAATAAAGCATCTGATATGAAATTATTTCCTTATGTAAAGGTACTCTCCTGTCTTCTTTTTCTAGTCACATAAACGTTCTCACAGGCCTGTCCGCCTTTTGTTGGAAATGACGTCTAATTCATTTTATATGTCCCAGTGTCTGCAAAAGCAGACGGTACATAAAGTACAAAGAATGACTGAGTAGATGAGTAAATTAATAAACGAATTTTAAGTTCATAGGAAGATTTATTTTAATTGTTATATTCAAAATCAAAGCCACCTAATTCCTTCTATAAAATGCATTTTATAAATTCCCTGACATAGTTCATAGATCAATCTTAAAACAGTTGTTTGTGAAATTATACGTCAGATCCTAATAAGAGATGTTCCTAGAAGACACACACAAACACACACGCATACATGCACACACACAAACACACACTTACACACACAGAGTATTTAATAAAACTCTGATAGTCCCTCAATAAAGAAAAGTCACTTAACTTAATTTAGCATTTCCCATAAGCATTAATTTCCAGAACATCTACTATATTTTAACTTCCCCAGAAGGGAAGCATTCTGTAGAAACCATTAGACCATTTTAGGTAATTATAAACTAGACAATAAATAATCTATATTTTTTTATTTATAGAGACAATATAACATATGTATGTGAATATAGATAGAGATGTGATGCTGAATATCACTTCATTCCAACACCTGCATTTTATTTAACAATGCAAAACACTAACTAGCTCACTCTATTAAAACGAAACTATAAAACTAAAACCTTAAAACAACAAATGTCTGCAAGTAAGATTTGCAAACAGATAAAGGTGTTATAAATTTTATTGTAGTCACTTAAATTTAAAATGATTAGAGAAATAGCTGACTCTTCTTTCATTCAAAGATTTATCTTAAGTCTGAGAAATTAAGTTAGAATGGTCAACCTATAAGGAGTAAAAGTAACTTAGAATAAAAACGATATTCTTTCCATGATATTTGGGGAAAATTAAATGTCCTTGAAAACAGTATTGAACTGAATTTGATAACCTGTATACTAAATAGAAAAGAGGAAAGCAGAAGAGGTCTGTATTAATATTGCCAAACAGAGTAATTCCACTGAAATTCACACTTGGCTGGGAAAGAATTAGAGAACTTTATCATAATATTTGAATTGGTTGAATTGGTTTTCTTAATTCAAAAATGCAAAGGTGAATTTTATTAGTGAGGATGCTGTGGAATGTAGCCAACCTAGAGAACTATGTCGCAACATCACAGAGAGTGGACAGGAGAAGCCCCAGCACTGGGCAGGAGACTTTCCCATGGATGCCACACATTGCTTTGGGGGTTTGACTTTATGAGACTGTATCTGCTTTCTGCTGTGAGCTATGGGCAAACTGCTGGCAAAACACTATCAATGTTCCTTATGAAAAATCAACAGTGACAGTCTCTTCCTAGTCTTTCCTATGCTCATTATCCACATCTCCAAAAATAAGCTACTTAATACAAATAAAATGTCTTTTCATGTTTAAGCCCTTAGAAAGTATATATTAGCTGTAGACAAACATTATCCATAGGGCAGATGTTTTTGCAGGCTGTATAGATGTCATGTGTCAAATGTTTAATAGCCAGTGGTTGGTTCTAAATTCTGCAGGTTTTGAGAATGGATGTTGATCTCACTTTAGCTGAAAATAACAAAGGCTCTGGAGTCGAACTTGGTTCATCTCTAACAACTAATACTTACAAGATTTGCACTTTAGAGAATTATTAAATAGCTCTAAATTGTAGTTGCCTTATTGCAAATGTCAAACTCACAATAGCTTTCTTATAGTAGTAGTCCTGCAAGGACTATCCACATAAATACATATACAGTACATACCATGAGATTGAGACTATCCATGTAAATACATATACAGTACATACCATGTGGTCAAAAATATGTTTCTCTTCTCTTCCCTTTAAAAATTATTATTAGAACAATATCTTTATTTTTTGGTCAAATTTATTTCCTTTCTGATCTCAATAAACCAACTATTCTATAGCAACAATTACTCTGAAAGTATTACATGGAAATATACGTATGCACACACACAAATACATGGACTCACAGATGTGTATTTACCTATTAATATAGAGAATATGAAGTTAGTCTCATCTTCAGCAGGATTAGATGTGGTTGCAATGTAGACATTGTAGACAGATAACCAGTACATATTTTTCATAGAGCCTTAGCCAAGGTTTTTAAAAGTATACTGTTACCATTGCAATCACAATACTCATCCATCGGTCAAATGAAAGGATGGTGTCTAGCCTAAAAAAATCTCAAGCATAGATCAGAGCGATCAGGAGGTAAGCAGTTCCTAGAAATTTGACACTTTGAACTATCTAATTCAATGAAAACAAAGTAGGATTTGTTTAATAAGAGCTTGGCTAAGTCTACTGTCAGATGATTCTCAAAGAATAAATGCCCTTGAATAAAATCTAAAGAGATTGAGTATATTTGGGGACATTTTTCTTTGCCTTAAGTAAAGAAACCTACATAGAATAAGAAAATGGAAATCAAAATAGTGCTACGACAGACGTCCTTATTTGGGGAAAACTTAAGAAATTTTCTTTATAACTTTAATGATCTTTGCTTCAGAAGCATAACTATTAAAAGTAAAGTTTTTACTGTGTATGTTCACAGTAAATATGTATTTTAATATTAATCCTCTTGATAAACACAGTGGCTTGAGTAAAATTGAAAGGTCTGTGAGTAATAAGGAATGCAGGGAATAATTAGGATTCTTTATTCATTTTTGTGTTTCGCATTTAACAGAAAGTGACACAGCGATGAGGTCTCATTTATTTATATATTACTTATAAAGTACGTAAGTGGAGGAAAGACAATGACACGTATGGCACAAATGGTAAAAGATGTGGTAAAACACCAAGTGCACATGGCATGGAAATACCGTCTTGGGGTTGGAGAGTGGAAATAATATTGTGTTTGCCACTTATATTGTTTATATATACAAAATATTATTAGAAATATCAATTATAAAATGTCAAAATTTTATTATCATTAAAAGTTATTGCTTTTCACAAATCCAGAAAAGTATCAGGATTAATGATAGGGAAAATAATACTTGAATGCTATGAATACTGTTTTGGTTCTCAGATTTTGGTGATAACTTTAGGTGAAATACAATATAAACTTTTAAAAATTTATAGATATGAAGACCTGTGACAAATTGATTACAAAGTTAATTTACCTTTTCAGAAAAATAAGACTTTCTTTTTCCTAAAATTGTACTTGTAAGGCCGATATTATGGTGACTTGTTTGAAGAAAGATATCTACAGTATACTAAGCATTAAAATGTTCATTTTATGACTGTGCCATCAAATGACAAGTTAAAATGGACAATAGCATATGCAGGAGGACTTTTCACAGTGGGGACATTTTTCATGATTATATTCTATGTAAAACTGAATCAGCATTATTGATCTAAAGAGAAAAATGAAACCTTGCCTCATTTAAAATTTTTTTATCACAATGTAATCTGATTTTTAATTTTTAAGCACAAAATTATTTTAAAATCATTGAAATTCTTAATATATGTTCCATTAATAGACTTTCATCAGTTCAAATGTAGAACTTTGTATTTTGTTCTGTTTTCTTTTCTTTTCTTTTTTTTTTTTTTTTTTTGCAGTTTTTGGCCAAGGCTGGTTTGAACCCGCACCTCCGGCATATGGGGCCAGCGCCTACTCCTTTGAGCCACAGGAGCTGCCCTGTATTTGTTTTCTTTGTGGTCATTGATAGTGGTGTTAAAGGAGTAATAAACACATTGGAGCTATGAAATAATACCATGGTAACTTTTATATACATAGACATTACATATATATATATAGATACCATTTATCAAATTGTTTTTATTAGTGTTTATTCAGAGAGTAAAAAGAATAGACAGTGATACAGCTGATTTTCACCTTTAAAAGAATGGAGAGGAAAACTGTGTGTGTATGTGTGTTTAGAGATCTTTAATGGAGAGCAACATGAGGTCATTGTGATTTACCTGAGGGGAAAATGAATGATCTAAAATATAAAAAAAAGAAAGAAACTGGTTTCTCATAAAAACTAAATTCAATGTTATGGTTCACCGGTTGCTCTGATAACACAGGATGCTGTTGCTAATGGTTTGGCAATTCAGAACACCATTTGTTGAGAATTTTGTATCATTCTTACTTTTCCAGTGGTACCAAGCCTCTACTGCTTGCACAACCCCAAAAGAAGTTTTGGAAAAAATTTTCAAGGTTATTAAATTTCACAATTCTCCTAAGTTTAGTGGGGCAGGATATAATTTTCAACGTATTATAAATACAGACTTTTTGACTGCTCCATTGTTCTTTTAAATGTCATCGATACACTCTACCATTCAATGCCCACAATGTGCAGTCATGAAGAAGGTATATTCCAAATGCAGAGTTATTTCGAAACTATTTCCTGTTGTCTCCACCTTTAAAATGTGTTTAAAATCTTGGCATGTTCATGGCCATCATCCTGGCATATGCATCATCTCGTGGCTGAATTATTCCACTATTCTGACCTGTCGTATTCAGGTTCTGTGTGACAACAAATGATCCTCCCAAGTGAGGGATTTGTACCGACAATCATTTGCTCTTGCTTATATTCCCCCACTGGTTAGGAACCCCTGTAACTATATCAGGCTCTGGGTCTGCTTAGCCTTGTTGGACTATACCTGGGCATGTGCTCCACATTGTTTATTCCAGTTTCAAGGAACAAGAAATAATTACTATCTACGGCATGCTGGCCTCTTGGAGAAGTTGAGGGTAGACAAAATCAGACTCCACAGGGTGCATTAAAACTTCTGCTTAAATGTGAGTTATACCCTGTGAGTCTCATTTAGGCAGAAGCTTTAAGTGCACCCTGGGGAGCTGCACTTTGTCCAGCACCAGCTTCCACACTGCTCTGGGGCAGGGGTACTCACGCTTTAACTCATTCTTCTGTACAAAAGTGATTTTTGACACATGACCCCAAAAGCACTTTAAAGAATCAAAAAAATTACAAGTTGAGCTAAAATATTCTTGGAGAATACCTTAGTCATATCTGCTTATGTTCTTCCTACCAAAGCAGGTCCAATGACAGTAGGCCAAAGCCAATGTGCTAGAGATGTACACATTTCACCTGCAGTAAGAAATGGTAAGAGGAGGAAGTGGTCAAATACATGTGAACAAATAATACAGGGTGGTCATAAAGTTCGTGTGCAATTTGAAATAGGGTGTAACTTCAACCTGCACACCCACTTTATGGGCACCCTGCATAACCTACCGTTACTCCACAACAGTATCTTTGTCTTTCCCTGCGCGATATTTGAGGGTCCCCCCCCCAATAGTGTCCAAGGTTCCTATTAAATAGAACTCAGATTGTATTACTTTTTGTCTAAAAGTCTCCAGTGGCCTCTCATCTAATTACAAGTAAAACTTAAAGTCATTATACTGTCTGTCCTATGGGGCCCAATAGAATCGTACCTTCTACGTGCTTTACCTTTGCTGTCTTCAAAACAGGCCTCCTTGGTAATTTCTACTATTCCCAGCATTATCTCTCAGCTCCATTGCAATTACATGTTGTCAAGGCTCTTCCCTCACTGATATCATGTTTCCATTTAAATCCATCCTTCTGAAGCAGGTCTTGATTCACCATTTTATCTAAAACGATAATCTTCTCCCGGAATATCTTAGCCAAACTAAAAATCCAACTTTGATTTGTTTTTCTTTTTTGAGTCTTTAATGTAATTTTGGGGTCATATGTCAAAAATCACTTGTATAGAGCAGAATGAGTTCAAGTGGGAACCCTCCTTTCCTAAGGGCAGAAGGGGAGCCGGGGCTATAGACAGAGGGAAACTCCATATGGTGCATTAAAGCTTCGGCTGAAAAGTGACTGGCATGAGTTTATCTGAAACTTGAGTGGATTCTGGTCGAAAATAGATTCTGGACTTTGCATTAAAGCTATTTTAGGGGGCGAGGGGAGAACAGGATACCTGTGAGGCAATGGGTAATGGATACCCTCGAAACAATTTATCCGTGTAAACAAAAGCCACTTGCACTCCTAAATCTATCAAAATATAAATTAAAAAATTAAAAGTTCACAGAAAGTTTATCAAGAACAATAGTCTTTTATTGCCCAATTAAATAGCTTCAACTCCTCATATACTTCAATACCACCTGCACAAATAAATACCTATTGAAAATTAGAAATATAACAAAATAGAAAATTATGTAACTTTTATGCATTTAAAAAAATATATTTGAGAGTACATAGATGAAGAGGATGGTCTAGGTGGCTTGAATTATGTAATGTCTCCTAGCACAGAGGGTCAACAGAACAGAAGTCCTGTTGAGTTCACCCTTGTATCAGAATGTGTCTGGGCTCCACTGGGTGATCCGCCCACTAAGCTCAGGCCTCATTCTTCAGAGAGCTGTCAGGCATGAAGGGAGCAGGCCTGGCATTAAAATGGTGAGGAAGGAGATAAAGAAAATACAGTGAGAGTTTCTTTATGGCCGATGAAGGGGCAATAAGTAAAGAAAGTACTGGAATTTAGACACAAGCCCCTTGCTGTGAGAGCAAATGGGTCAGAATGTACATGAAAGTCTTTTGAACAATTGGGCTGGTTTATGTAATTCAGGCAGTCAAAATTCTTTGTGTTAAATATTAATAACGAGGCGTAATTAAGGAACACGCCCAGCTCAGTCGTCAGGCCTATTAGAGCTGATGACTTTGTATACTCTGGCTTTGTCCTCACTTCCACATCTCTCATAGCACCTGTCTGTTAAGTAGTCAGAACTTCCCCCTTCCCGTGGATTATTCATAGCTTCTCTCTCAGATGGTGTCTCTTGAAATCATTTTCCAATGAAGATTCTCTTTGCATTCTCAGCTAAATTTTAATCATCATGAACGCAAATATTAAGTCTATATTTCGTCAAGATTATATTCCTAGCATCTAGCAGAGGACATCTGATAGCTATATAATAAAAGAATACATTTTAAAAAGAAAGTATAGATGAGGAAGGAAACAAGGAAACCACCATATGGTACCAGCTGGTGAATAGCTAATCCTGGTGCTCAAAGAATAGCTTTGCCAACAACTCAAAGATTCTACTTCAGATATGTCATCCGTCAAAGTAATATACTACAGCACAGCACTTACTCAAAGTGTGAATTAAAGAGCAAGTATAACGAAGAAAGGTTCGGCAATTAAGGACTTTGGGAGATATTGAATATAATTTAATAAACAAAGAATGAATTAATGAATGATGGAATAAATAAAGATAATTGAACTGGCCCTATGTTTGATTACTAGGAACCTGACCTGCTAACTATTTTTTTTTTTTTTTGACTGAGTCTCACTCTGTGCTCTGGGTAAAGTGCCCTGTTGTCATAACTCACAGCAACGGCAAATTATTTGGTTCAGGTGATACCCTTGCCTTAGCTTCCTGAGTAGCTGGGACTATAGGCACCTGTCACAACATCTGTCTTGTGTTTTAATTTTTAGTAAAGACAGAGTTTCACTCTTGCTCAAGCTGGTTTCAAACTCCTGAGCTCAAGCAGTCCAACCGTTTCAGCCTTCCAGAGTGCTAAGATTATAGGTGTGAGCCACTGTGCCCAGCAACTAAAATGATTAAAATAATTTCAGATAAATTGTTATTGCCTGGTATATTTTTATGTTATCTATAACCCAAGATAATACTCATCTTCCAAGTGTTCCCTTTATTGAATTTAACTCAAAAATGAATAAAGGGGGAATTATAATCATTCTAGCAACTCTGTGGGGGAGAGGGGATATTTGTATTTTAATAGTGTGTACAAACCATATCCATTGGGGTCTCACCAACAAAACTACAAATAGTAATGCAAAACTCTATATCATCTCAAAAAGAATCCTTAGGGCAAAGCAATAGTGGTGATAAGAAGGCTGCTTGGAGAGATGGTATGGTCAGTGTATATGTCAGTGGGTGTTGTGCTCCTGTGCCCAATTAAAACACAGCATCCTGAATCTTGTCAGGTTTAAAATTAAAATTGTTTATTAGAAAATCACAACATGATAAAAATAAACTCTTCTTTGTACTCTGGTCAAGTTCTCTCTAGCAGAAGGCAAGGATTCTAACAAGAATGAATTTTAAAGGATAGTCTGTGAGCTCTCAAAGATTCACTTGAACTTTATTTTGCATTCCCCAGGCTTGCTCAAAAGCTGAGTTTTGTTAACACTGTCTGTTGAGCCCTGATGCTTCTCAGTAACTGGAATATGTGGTTAGCCGAACTGCTGGAAATACTAGTGCTTGCAGCTAATGCATTCTCAGAGCTGCACAGTATGAACACAGCGGGTGTAAAGTAAAAGCAATAATAAAAAATTGAACAGATCTTAAGTGCTATGATTATTACTGTAGGCTAGTTTTTATCATCCCTTCTGAAAGTCTACTTCTTAAATTTCCTGTGTCAAAAGTGTTGATAGCAATATTACCCTCATATTTTCTGTTTTAGTGATGGGAATTACATGCCATATTAAAAAAAAAAAAAGAAAAGCAAGCAATATTTGAAAAGACTTGTCCATGGAGGATGGGCTTTTAAATCTATGAATGAAATTATCAGAAGATTCTATGAAGATACGTTCAAATAATCTAATAACTGAATAGGAAGTTCAGTACAGGAATAGCTGAGATTGTTAACATCAACTTTCCTCTAGAGCAGTGGTTCTCAAACTTCCTAATGCCCCATCCCTTTAATACAGTTCCTATGGGCCATGACCCACAGGTTGAGAACCAGTGTTCTAGAGAGTTTGTACTCATTGATCAATTTTGCATCCTTTTAAAATAGAAAGAGGAAAAATAGCTTATTTTAGAGACAGAAACTCTCAGTAGAAGGAAGGTTTTTCACTGATCGAGAATAAAATGTCAATAATCAAACTTAAATTTCTGCATTCCATTATCTATGCAAGATTTTGTTTGGAAATTAGGGTAAATATATCTCTGTCTATACCACTTAGAAACAGGACTCAAATGTGGGTTCATATGAATCTATTATCAGATTATTTCAAGTTAATAATATATCTTCCTTACAGCAAAAATGTTATTTTCACAGATTAATGTTGAAATCTTTGTCACTTTTAGGAATGTATAAGAGATGAAATGTTAAAAAAAAAATAGGAAAAATGAAAATCCTATATGTACCTGAAGTGTTCTGTAGAATTATGGCCACATAGATGTATTATACACACATATTATCCATACTTTCATTTGTACCAACTCTGATCCATCAGCACATTCTTTCTACTGCAACTTTAAGATATTTAAAACTAAATCCTTGTCTCTCCTCTGTTACTACCACTGTGGTCCAAGTGACCAGGCAATAGCCTCCTACCATGATCTTGCCTGAAATACTGCCACAGCCTCTAATGGAGCACTATTTCTGCATCATCCTGGTCTATTTTAACAGAGCACATGTAATGATACCATTAGATCAAGTCAGTTCTATTCTCAAAACTTTTCACGGGTCTCCATATGCCTCACGGTAAAGGCTGTCTTTATCATGATGCCTACAAGGCATTGCAAGGTCTCTCCTAGACCCCATTACATACCTAAGATAATTCTAAATATATATTTTTTTAGTCACTGTGCTTTGGGCACTTCCACCTTTGAGCTGCCCAAACTTGCTAGTCACACTCCATCTTGAGACATTCATTTATTTTGCCTGGGGTGTTCTTTGTCTTGGCCATAGTTGTTTTTTATGTGTTTTTCTTTCTTCAGGTTGTTTCTTCCATGTCTTTTTCTATGTGTAGTCTCTCCTGATCGTTCCATTCAAAAATCTACCCCTCTACTACTTTCTAATTCTTTTATTTACTTTATATCTTTGTGGGATTTATTTATATTATTTATTATTTGTTTTCCCAAATAGAATGCACATTTTATAAGGAAAATTATTTTTGTGTATTTTGTTCACTGCTTTATCCCAGTGTCTGGTACAGTGTATGACACAGAGAGTAGGTATTCAATAAATGTAAGTTCAATATTTATCCTAGATATGAGTATATTTTTGTAAATCTTCAACTTTGTGTAATATAAAAATCTCAGATGTCACTTCTTTCAACAATCTTATTTTGCAGAGGGAGTGCTGAACAACAAAAATATTGTCTTTCCAATGTCAAGTAATTAGAGTCAGAAGTTGAAGAAGTTAGAATTTTTAAATTATTTCTTGAGTGGCTATTTCCTTTAGATATGTTTAATATAAAAATATGAATTATACATTTTAAAGAGTAGAAAAAATTCAAAAAAGTGTATAAAATTGGTAGTCTTAAGAAATGATGAAATCCACGTATGGACACATAAAATTATTTGTAATTAAGATAGAAAATGATGTAGCGGTCATAGGCTATTACAAGTCAATTATGAATTTTAAACATCATAATGTGAATGAAATATGTATAATAGAAGCACACATTAAACTGGGAAATATTATAATTGAAAATGATCATCTAATTATACTCAACATTGTCAGACCCTTATTAAAATCTTATCTTCTGGTCTAGGCTTAGGAGCAAAACAGGGTTGTGGTCAAATTGAAGTGTGTTCAATTGAGAGCCACATAGATAATTAAAGTGCTGGGAAATTTGGCTCTGAGGAAAAGTTACAAAAACTTGGATTACTGAGAGTGAATCAAGCATGAATGGAGAGAGATTGAATAATAGTTGCTAAGTGTTAAAATAGTCCTATATTGAAGAAAGGAAGCACGTTGTAAGTTTCTTCATTGGAGATTAAGAAGGGGGTCAATGATATTTCTCTTCAGCATGCTGAAATTGGGTCATCTGTAATGAAACTTTTCCTTATATGGGAGAATTGTTGAATGAGCAGATGATACTGAGCTAAGTATTTTTATATGGAAGTCTAAAATTCTCCATCACTTTTCCATGTTTCAGATTGATTAAATCTGCTCTTTGATGAGGGTATAGATACGGTAGCAAAGTAAATACTCTCCAAGTCATTACACGTTGGGCTCTCCTTAATTGTTCCAATTCTTCTTGAAATAATATTTGATTATAATTTAATTGAAATCTCATTCTGCACAGATATCTTGGTCACTTTTAACATCACTGAATAAAGTTTCAGGAAAAAATTTTGTGAGCTTCTGAAAATCACTAAGATAAGAAGGCCATTTGTTAATAGTCAGACTCTGGAAATATCTTCCTATATTTCTTAACCCCCTTTTATGACTTAAGTTCTTCTTGTTATATTACATTCTATATTCTTGCAGAAGAATTAATATTTTCTACCATAGATATTGTCATGGTAATTTTAGTCCAGTGTACATTAACTATTCGTATTTCTCTGTGGTCAGGGGAATAAAAGCTCTACTTATCTCTTGCACTTTAATCCTGGTGTAATGCATCATTTTATGCAGGGCACTTTTTTTTTTTAATAATCTGGTGTCCCACAGGTTTTACTGGCCTATTTTCACTTAATGAAATTTTAAATGCTGCATTTTAAAAGGGCATAACTCAACCCACCATTGCCTGTTTTTTATCCCTTGTTTTCTCAGTTACCTGTTCTACCCTTAACAATGCTGGGTAGAACATTGTCTAAGCCCAGTTGTGCTGCTGTTACAAAACACATGAGACTGGGCAGTTTTAACGAACAAAAATTTACTAATTTCTCACAGTTCTGGAGGCTGGGAAGTCCAAGGTAAAGGAACTAGCATTTGTTCTGGTGAGGATTTTTTTCCAAGTCCTCCCATGGCAAAAGCAGAAGGGCAAACTAGCCAAGCTCTGCACAAAAGAGCCTTAATCCCATTAGTTAGGGAGCCATCCTCGTGTCCAATTAATGTGATCACATTGGCAATACCTGAATTTTAGAGAAGACACATCCAAATGATAGCAAATGACATGCAGATGCCTATTATGTTCTGATTCCCAGGTTTGAATGATTCCCAGTCTTCTTGGAGAAAGTACGATTAAGACCCTTATCTATGGCTCAGCGCCTGTGGCTCAAGTGCTAAGGCGCCAGCCACATACACCTGAGGTGGCAGGTTCAAATCCAGCCTGGGCCTGCCCAATAACAATGATGGCTGCAACCAAAAAATGGCCGGGTGTTGTGGCGGGCACCTGTGGTCCCAGCTACTTTGGAGGCTGAGGCAGGAGACTCCCTTGAGCCCAGGAGTTGGAGGTTGCTGTGAGCTGTGATGCCACAGCACTCTACCCAAGGGGATAGCATGAGGCTCTGTCTCAAAAAAAAAAAAAAAAAAAAGAGCCTTATCTACATTTTGCCATCAGTCTCCCTTATAGCGCCAATTGCATACATTCTTTCCTTTACAAGGAGAATGAAACAGATCATCAACAACCTTAAGGAATGTTATTTTTTCCAGAATGAAAGGACCACACTTACGGTGCATCTTACAAGGGTATAGGTAAAATTTACTAGGTGTAGAATATAAATATCTTAACACAATAACTAAGAAAATGCTGTGAAGGCTGTGTTAACCAATTTGATGAAAATATTTCAAATTCTATATAAAACCAGCACATTGTACCCCATGATTGCATTAATGTACACAGCTATGATTTAATTAAAAAAACAAAAAGACTTTCTTAATTTCCCCTTTCTGAAATCTGTTCCATTTTGTTTTATGGAACCCTAGTGAAGATCAATAAATAAATAGAACATTCTTCCCAAGCAAAAATTCCCTTTTAATATTAATATTAATCTTGATACCAAAAATACACAATGAATATATTTTCTCTATGAAAATAGGAAAATAAATATTGGTATAAAAATCATTCACAAGAGACAACCCACCATAAAAAATGTGAGAGCCTGTAAGAGAGAGAAAAGAAAGAATGGTTACATCATATTTATGCACTTTAAAATAAATGAATAATTTTATAAGTTTGTTTTGACCAAAGTGAGATGCTTTCACATACCCTTTTATAATCCATTATCTCCAGAAAGCTGTATGGTGGCCATCTTTCCACAGCAAGTCCAAATGAATTTTAAGAGCTGTATCGTGTTTCACTGTTTTGTTGCAGAAGTGCCGCCATGGATGTTTGTATAAATTTTCCATTGATTATACCCTCAATGAACATTATACCCTCAATGTTCCCAACTGAGGGTATAAAGGCAAAATCTAGCTAACGTTGATTACCCAGCTATGTAAACCTTCCCCCCCACCCCCTCGAAAGAAAAATCATCCTTTTCAAATTCACACAAATTATGTATATGGGTGATAGTTGCCTACAGTTTTGAATTAAAATTTTTATGAATTCATGTGTCAAAATATCAAGTAACTCAAAAAAGCTGGTAGCCAAATGCCCCAGCATCACCGCTCCAGCCCTTTACATTTCTAATTTCTTTTCTCTTTTCTTGCTTATCATTTTTTGTTTTGAAGCTTATCTAGGGTCACATTTTAGTTTTTTTATTTTTTTTCCTGGCTTTATGGAGGTATAATTAACAAAAACTGTATACATCCAAGCTGTACAATATGATGTCTTGAGAGAGCTATATACACATACACAATGTAAAATGTTTATCATAATTCACTTCATTAACACATCCATCACTACACAGTTACAATTGTGTGTGTGTGTGTGTGCTGAAGACACTTCACACCTGCTTACTTAACAAATTTAAAGTAAACAATACAGAAATATTAACTATCATTACTGTGCTGCACATTTGGTCCCCAGAACTTACTAGCTTTGTTACTACAAAAGTCATCTTTGATTTCTGGCACCTATTATCAACGTTTTCAATTACTTTAGCCATTTATTCTGAAATTTACAGCCACGTTTATTAATAAGGTATTGAATTTATAATTCATGTCTTAGTTTTTTAGTTTCAGATAATATCCACTGAATTCCTACTATGAAAAATATTCCTACTAAGAGTATCATTTTCTTATGGCCAACCATACCATGGAGGTTTGATAATTAAGTTTACAAACTCTTTCTAATAAAAATGCTACATACCTGGTTGCTGATTATCTCTACAATCACCCTTGAAGTACTTCCCTTGGGAAGCTATGTACCAATCCCAGCACCTAGTCCACCCTTCAAAGCAATTCTGGAACTCTTTTGTGGAATGTTTATCAGAGCTGTTGTCCTGAATGTCATCAAAATATCTTTCTTTAAATTTCTTTTTTTTTTATCTTTAGATAAAGAAAAAAGTCATTGGGGCCAGATCAGGTGAGTAGGAAGAGTGTTCCAATACAGTCATTTGTGTAAAAAGACTCCCTCAAAAAAAAAAAAAAAAAAAAGACTCCCACACAGAAAGATTTCTGTGAGCTGGTGCACTGTCATGACGCAAGAGCCATGGGTTTTTGCCAAAAGGTTGAACTCGTTTTCATCTAATTTTTTCATGCTTACTTTTCAGCACTTCCAAATAGTATACTTGGTAAACTGGCCAGTTGGTACATAATGAATAATCTCTCTGATATCAAAAAAGTTAACAGCAGCATTTATCCTCTTGATTTGAACTGATGGAATTTTTTTGTTTGTGAAGAATTGGCTGACTTCCATCGTGCATTTGATGCTTTGTTTTAGGTTGTATTGGTACACCCAAGTCTAATCACCAGTGATAATATGGCCCAAAACATTTTCCTGCCTCCCTAGAAGGGCTTGGGAAACTTGAGTGCCCCTCTGCTTTTGTTCACTGGTGAGCTCCTTCACAACCATTCTCCACACACCTTTCTTAGGCCAAAGTTTTCAGTTAAAAGCTTCCTGTTTCTCTATTGATGTTTACCCAATGTGCTATGCTTCTCACAGTCAGCCAGCAATTTTGATGCATATTTTGACACATTTTTGCAATGTTTTCATCAGTTCTGCTTATTACCGAACTTTCTTCATCACTGATGCTTTTCTCTCCCCTCAGAAAATTGTTTAGTCAATTGTACATTGCCGTTTTCTTCATGGCATTATCCGCATAATGGATTAACATGTCTCTGATGTCACTTTCACATTTGCCACGTTTAACAAGAAATTTAATGTTTGTTCATTGCTCTAATTCAAGGTTGGACAGTCTCACAACACTCAAAACACACAATAATCATAATGAATGCCACTCAACAAGACACCACCACACATCAACATTAACACAGCTTTGAGGAACTGATATAGCAAGGTTTTGAAACCTTACCAAGCTGTTTGTATGGTGCTGCTAATGTAAATGCAGGGTGGCAAGTTTGTAAACTTAACTGTCAGACCTTTATATAGATACAGTGCTCCCCAAAATTACTTGAATATTCTGACTAGATTGGTATTTAATGTTCTATGTGATTATGATTGCATACATTGTATTCATTATAAAATTGATACTATATATTTTAAATCTATTTTCGTGCAAATTTTTGTTTTAACTTCACTAACAATTTTTTTGTTTCCCTATTTGCTTATATGGGGTTACATGTTCCTTCTCAATAATTCATCCTACACTGCTCTCCAGATGCATGACTATACTTTCTTTATGTTCACATATTACATAACTCATTGTTTTAATTCGGTTTTTAGATAAACAGTTCTGGAGGCTCTCTACTTTTCTCCTCTATCCTGTGGGACAGCTGATATGCTGTCCACTTGGGATCTTCATTGTAGAGATTCCCATCAACTTCTTCCAGATTCGATCCCTCTTTCCTGATCTTCCTTTCTTTCTTATCCTTGATTGATGGCTTTCATTTTTATGGATCCTACCTTATAGTAGTTCATTAGAAATCATTTAAAGAAAAGTAAATTTCATGAGGGTTCTTATGTCTGTAAGTAAAATAATGATGGCTAACACTTATTGAGAATATCTTAGATGCCAGACACTGCATTTTACATTTTATTTTTGTTTAGTTATCTATACTTCAAAATAGCCCTGAAAGATAATTAATCATTATTTCCTGAGAAAAACAACAATGTCAGATATTTAAATTTAATCCCTAAGCCATGCAGGGAGTTGCTGTACCAGCATTTTAAACCCCTGAAATCCAACTCTAAAGTTCATATTTAAGCCTCTACATCTGAGGTCCCCAACCCCTGGGGCTCCAACCATACAAGTCTGTGGTCTGTCAGGAGCCCAGATGCACAGCATCACCCCCAAGTTTTACCTCCTGTTCCTTCTCTCCAACTCTCTCCCCTCAAGTCTGTGGAAAAATTCTCCAGTTACTGGTCTATGAGACCTTCCCTGGTGCTAAAATGATTCTGGTCTGTGGCCTGAACTAGCCACACAGCAGGTGAGCAGCCAGCAAGCAAGGGAGACTTCATCTATTTCTAGCCACTCCCCATCTCTCCCATAACTGCTTGAGCATCAGCACTGGTACAATCCCCCAGCCTTGGGCCCCTGTTCCAGGAAAGACTGTCTTCCATGGAACCAGTCACTGGTGCCAAAAGGTTGGGGACCACTGCGCTACATATACAACCACTTGATAGGATTATTCTATGTGTAATAAGCAATTATACTTGATACGGTCTAGCTTCCATTTTCACTGACATATTTCTTTTTATTTTTTAACTTTCATTATTTCTGGAATTCCTATTGTCTGCGTTTCGGATATCTTATGTGGGTCATCTAATTTGTCATCTTTTCTCAGATGCTTTCTATTTCTCTTCTGAGAGGTCTCGTTCACTTTAGTTTCCAACCATTCTATTAACATATCTATTGAGATTTTAATTTTTTCTAATATGTTCTAGATTTCAAAAATACTTTTCTCTTGTTTTGAAACCTTTTTTCTTGATACAGAAACACAGTATCTTTCCTTATTTTTATGTATGTCAACTCTCAGACTTCTCTGTCTGGCAATCAGGCTGAGCTGTTTCTTGGGGAACAACTGTTACGTCTACATCTCTCAGCTTCCCTAGAGAACAATAATTTATTATCCTTCCTGGAGGCTCCAAGCCCAGTAGCTGGTGTTCTCAGATTTGAGTGGAAGACGTGGTGTTACTATTCTCCATACTGACTTCCACAAATGCTTGCCTTTCCACATAGTGCTTCCATCCTTATCTACGCCTGGGCACCACCTTCATCCATATCTAGAGCAGTGTCTGACTTAACCTCTTCAAACAGCTAACCTCACTTCAATGCAGATGATTATTTCTTACACAGATTTCCAAACAATTCTGCATTTCATCTGTGGCACACACCCCCACCAGGAATACCTCTAAATCCTGCAGTTGGGTGACTCAAATGTGTGTCTTGCTGGGTTCCCACCATGGTTGCATTACAATGTATCTCATTCTAGTGTTAATTAGTTGCCATGTGTTCATTTGCTTTCAATTTTCTATGACTTCTTGCTACTCCTCCTTTTCTACATTTCAATTTTTATGGTGCATAGACTTTTATCCCTTTTCTGACATTGTAGTGCAATTTCAGAAGCAAGCAGAGGTAGTATGTGTTTGGTTCTTCGAGTTTACCAGAAGCTGGTCTTCATTCATAGAGTAGAACCAAAGGCCTCTAAGTTCTCACTGGAAAAGGCAATAGCCTCATAAAGAAAGGACAGGGGTCATGCAGACCTAATATTTTCTACTGAAATGTATTTCTCTGTTTTATTGTTATGCCCCTGATAACATAATTCTGATTTCTTCCATTCATCCTATTACCTTTTTAATGTTTACCAACATGTGGACAACTTCTTTCCCTTTTTCCTACGTGTAGACAAAAATGATTCTTTCATATATATTTTAACTAGGCTGTAGATCAGAGAAAAAACTAAAAACTGAAAGTAGTATAAACATAAAGATTCTGGCTAACCATCCCCTGGCTAACCATCCCCTGTCTTGTCCATGTGGGTCCAAGATATACAGAGAAAAAATGGCCATGCAGAAATTATTTGACTTCTAATTTTATGACCACACTCCCCTCATTCCATAGATCGACATCAATTTTGAGGATACCATCACCCACAGAAGGAGGTGATTTATAGAAGACTTCTGTGTTTTACCTAATTATTTGTTTCCATGAACTACCTCACTTTAAATACTTAATTATCTTCCTATGTTGTCTTCACAATTTTTGTACTGCTTTTTCTTTATATAATTGTGATAAGTCTGCATTTTCCTGACCATAATGTAGATTTACTTCCAGAGCTACCTATGAGTTCTTGACATCTAGGTAACTCTAACTTCTGTAAAGTTTTAACAGTAAAAATAATTCTTTCTTCCTTCAGTAGCAGATTTTATATAGTATGCATAATGCATAATGTATATTGCATACACTTAACAGATACGGGGATAAATTATACCAGTTAAATAATTTTTCATACTTCACCAAAAATGCATTGAGATGAAAAGCTTATAATGCAGATAATGTTAAGACTACCAATATTTTCCTCATCTACAACTTCAATGGTGGGTAGTTATTTTGACACTGTCTATGTTATTTTCCTTGGTACCCAATAAAATATATTTTAACTTTAAGTATTTACAAATGTTGTTTATAATAGAAATTCAGAGACTAGGGAATAATTTCGAAAGCATACATATTAATTTCAAAAAGGGCAATTAACTCAGAGTTAGTAGAAAAAATTTAAAATGTGAGAAAAGGAAAAAATAGAGAGAAATATTCATCCTACTGGTAGAATCAACTAGTAGACCACAGAAAGGCAAGATATGCTGGGTGGGAGATTGGCAAGAAGAATGAATTATTAATAGAAAACTTAGACATGCATATGATTTGGCAGAAAAATACTTATGTTATACATAAAGAAGTGATTGTGACAGTAATTTAAACTATTAAAACAGGTTTTGAATATAGTCATATTACACAGAGCATCATTGTTAATCCTTTTTGTTTTTTATAGGGCAAAATGAGTGCTGTCTAATACCAAGCACTTTTTAAATATTTTGTAGAAATGAAATTTGAGATTACTATCATAGGGGACATGCATAATAAGGAGTTCATTGCTTTGGCAACTTATAATACCCAGACATGATCTCTTGAAAAGTTAGACATAGATGCCGGTCTACCTACTGCAAAGGATAAATAGGCTTTCTAATATTACTGATTAGGAGCATGTATCTTGGAATCACTAAAAATAATAACATTTGACAATTTAACCTTAGGTATATTGTATATGTAGTATTATAGGTAAAATTTAAAAATGTTACAACAGTAATCTTAATTTGGAGAATTTGGTCCGTATGAGCAAGGTGAAAAACTTTACAAGTTCCTTAACACTAGGATACTTCTCACATACAAGGAGTAAATATATTCCTCTCACTCACTACTGTTCCTGGGGGATAACAAAGATGTAGAGAAAGTTACTTTTTTTAATACTATGACATCACAAACATGAATCACTAATTATAGGTTCTTTTCCTATGTGATAGTTAGGGTGAAAACTTACTTTCTGAATTTCTTTCAAGTCCCCCCCCCCCAGTAAGAATGCCCTAGATCTCTGAGAGAGATTCTATGCTTGAGGGTAGGGCGTATATCCTGATTTTTCATTTCTGTACCTCTCTGTCTTAATTTGATACCTATTTGTGTTATTCACTACATATTTATTATTTGATTGCTTGAAAAGGCAAATAAACAAATAAATAAATGCTAAATATATCCTGTCAAAACACAAGATACTATCACCAAAATATAAATATTACTTCATGCATTTTATCATGTATAACCCTACTCTTAGTATACACAGATTAGCTCTCCTTTCCCTTGATAGCACAGAATATGTAACATTTGAAGATACTTAAGAATTTCAAATACATTGTCTTGTTTTAAAGTCTATCAGCAAAATACAAGAGCTGTCCAGCCACATATGGGTCAATTTTTCATATACATGGTTCGATACTTTCTGGACAGCCCTCATACATATTTTCCTTTATTTTTTACCTTAAATATACATATTTTAATTCATCAAATATGAAATATTTTGCAAACCAATGTATTGCATCTTTATTACTCAATATCTTTTCAAATCAAAGACAATAGACATACAAAATGCAATGACAGCCACTGGGCCAATAATTCTTAAAACTTGAAGGAACACAGAAATCCCCTAGGAAGAAAGTTAAATGTCGAGATTACGAAGTTCCTCCACTGGAGATTTTGATTCAGAATATCTAGCATCTTTTGGATATATACCAAGTAGAGGAATTGTAGGATCAAATGGCAGGTCTATTTTTAGTTCTCTGTATGTACACCATGGAATATTATGCAGCCTTAAAGAAAGATGGAAACTTTACCTCCTTCATGTTTACATGGATGGAGCTAGAACATATTCTTAGCAAAGTGTCTCAGAATGGAAGAAAAAGCATCCAATGTACTCAGCCCTACTATGAAACCAATTTATGGCTTTCATATGAAAGCTATAACCCAATTATAGGCCAAGAAAATGGGGAAAGAGGTAAGGGAGGGGAGGGGTGAGGGAAGGATGTGGAGGAAGGGTAATTGGTGGGACCACACCTACAGTGGATCTGACAAGGGTACATGTGAATCTTACTAAATGTAGAATATAAATGTCTTAACACAAGAACTAAGAAAATGTCATGAAGGCTATGTTAACCAGTTTGATGAAAATATTTCAAACTGTATATGAAACCAGCACACTGTACCCTATGGCTTCATTAATGTGCATAGCTATGATTTAATTTTTTTTAAAAAAAGCAGAATATCTAGTGTCCTGGGCTTTTCCAAGCATTACAGATGATTTCTGAGGCAGGAGGTGCGGGATCTTGTTTTGAAATGCGCTGGAGCACAGTGCCATTTACATAATAGCAAGTACTGTGCTATGGTTTAGTTTTTCCAGGCACTGGCCTGAGATTAGTATTCTAGTGAGGGAATTTTATTTGGGAACTGTACTTTACATTAATAAAGAAAAGGAGACAGGATGCAATACAGGAAAGAGGCAAAAACTAATAACTCGTGTACTATTAAGATGCACAATTTACTACAGTGGCCAACGAAAGCTGAAATCCTGAGGAGAGTCTGAAAAATGCCAATATACAAAGGCCTCACTATTATCCTAATAACAGGAAAAAGAAACTAGGGTATTTACATTCCACTCCTGAGAGTTATCGGTAAAGCAAAACCCAGGATAAAGGTACAATTCATGGGATGTTAATCTCATCATTTCCACTTCTCTTGGGTGGGTATGCTGGTCTGTTTGTAATTTGGACACAATGGGTCTTCAGCAGAAGTGCAGACTGGCAGGTGCACAGCACACAGAGAATGTAATAGTGATGTCTGTAATCTCCAAGCATCATCAGCTAGGCCCTGACAGTGTATACTGACATTTTCTGTAGGCCAAATAAAACTTTTCGATCACCAAGTTGCAATATCTATCTGACTCTGTATATTTGTACCTCACTACTTTATGTGAATAATATAGTAGGCAGTAAATATTTTTGATAAATAAACAACACATGCATGACAAATATTGCTGTTAAGTGAAGGATTTGCATTCTGTTTAAATAAAATGGCGGTGATTACAGCAAAATGGTAAGTTCAGATAGTCGGGAGCTCGAGCTCAGAGTAGGGAAATTTAGAGTTAGAATATATTTTCTTGTCTTAGATGATTTGTCTTCATCTCAGTCGGCACAGTAGGATCACAGGATCACCTCTTGTGTGTTGTCACCTCCTCCTCTCTACTAACCACCTTTGGAAAACCCCTTCAGGAATATTTTTTATATAACTCAACTGAATGGGAAGATGGAAAGGACTTTAATGGAAAGCTGCATGTTATGACACCAATGCTGGCCCCAGTGAATGCTCCTCCTAATTAAATATTAATCCATTGTATGTTTTATCTAATCTTTATTTTTCATATTAGCATTATGTTATCAAGAGGGCAAAAAGGAAAGTAGACCTAAAAAATTGAATCTTACCTCTAAGAGTAGAATCAGAACGTTTTAAAACATAACTGAGAAAATGACATGAAGGCTGTGTTGATCAGTTTGATGGAAGTATTTCGGATTGCATGTGAAAACCCCACACTGTACCCCAGAAGTGCATTAAAGTACATAGTTACCATTCAATAAAAAAAAAATTAAAAAAAACATTGAATCTTACGGGCGGTACCTATGGCTCAAAGGAGTAGGGCGCTGGCCCCATATGCCAGAGGTGGTGGGTTCAAACCCAGCCCTGGCCAAAAACTAAAAAAAAAAAAAAAAAAAATGAATTTTAGAAGACAGGGGAAATAAACTTCTTTCTAATGTACCACGTTCACATATGAATGTCTGAATGTCTACACACTCACACACACACACACACACACACGACATACTTCTATCTCTGTGTAATACACATGCCATCAATTCCTTTGAGATTGTTGATCAGATAGAAAGTCCTTTCAGATTCTCTGTCTTATCACTGTGCCTCAGATTCCCCATTCATATCTATGGGAATCAAGGTCACACCCTTGGAAGTTGAAAAAATTCAATAGCCCAAATAGCTGACTCACAGACTGCTTGGAAATGGATGAGGGGGAGCTGTATAAATAAATAGTGAAATAGACTCAGATTAGAGTTGTCCTACAAGAAAATGGTAACTATTCAGTTCCACATTCATACAAATTACTTGATTAGGTGCGAAAATCACAACTACATGACTTAAAAAATGTTAAGGAGAAGGTCAGCTGCAGTGGCTGATGCCTATGATTCTAGAACTCTGGGAGGCTGAGGTGGGTGAATTGCCTGAACACATGAGTTCAAGACCAGCCTGAGCCAGAGCAAGACCTTGTCTCTAAAAAATAGCTAGGCACTTTGTTGGGCTCAATATAATCCCAGATTCTTGGGAGGCTGAGATAAGAAAATTGTTAAGCCCAAGAGTTTGAGGTTACTGTGAGCTGTGATGCTGCAGCACTCTACTGAGGGTGACAAAGTGAGATTGTCTCAAAAAAAAAAATGTTAAGGAGGTAACACAGAGATGACAAATGGCCTATTGCATATTGGGGCATGGCAGATGAAAAAGAGAGAAGACAGAAATAAACTGTATGAAGTAGAGAGTATAGTACACATCACGCCTCAAGTTACTCAAATTAAAGAACTATAAGGGGTGCACGTGCACACACACACACACACACACATTTTCTGTAGGCCAAATAAAACATTCTGATAACCACCAAGTTGCAATATCTAATTTAGAGAACAGCATTTTCTACCTTAAACAAAGCAATTATCCAGTTTTGATTTCAGATGATTCCCTTAAATTGTACCAATTCATAGCGATTATGAATTTTCTGTTAACTTTATTCTACCATGTAGTTCATATATAGTTATCTATCATATCTTCTTCCTTCCTTCAAATATTTAACAGAATATCTCAAGGAATGTTGTGCATTTGACAAAATTCAGAGCTGTAAAGTTGCCTACATGAATTACTTGTAGTCCGAATATTAAACAGTGAAGCAGAAATGGAATAACAGGACCTTATGGTCCAGTGAGCAGGGTAAGGAGAGGTCAGAATGGATTCTCCAGGGTTTGTGGTCAGGTTTTTTTGGAATGTCGCATACATGAGAGCTGATATCCAAAGGGTATTACTTGGATGTCTTCTGGAATAAGTATTACACATGGATCTAATCGAATTTTAGCACCTTTTTCTTAGCTAAGTAATCTTTTCAAATTATTTAACCTCCTATGGCAGGTTTTTTAAATTGCTTTGCACCAGCATGGTGAGGGCAGCGGTCATTACTTAAAGTGCTTAGCACAATGCTGAACACATAGTAAGTGCTAAATAAACAAATCTTTCTGTTTCTTTGTTATTAACATCATTATTATGCCTATCCAAAGATCAGTGGGACAGAACAGACAGACATTAAGAGGGCACTTAGTAAAAGAGAGAAGTAATAGTCATAGTTGACATATTTTCCAAGAACGGTACAAAGTGCATAAGCTCATTTAATTCTTTGGTCAAACCTATTCCATTTTCAGTTGTATGAACTGAGTCTCTGAGAGAGGAAGCATCTAGCTCGGGGTCACACAGGCAGGAAAGATAGGCTGGCATTTAAACCCAAGGAGTTTAGCATTAGAGTCAGGCTCTTAACTGTCGTCCTGTACTGTCTCATGGTAACAACAAAATAACCATCCCAGATAGAAACCACGTGAGTAATGTCCTGGCTATTCAAGGTTTTTTCTGGTTCCATATAAAACCAAATACTATTTTTTCCAGATCTTTAAAGTATGATGATGGTGGTTTGATAGGGATTGCATTAACTTTGTAAATTGCTTTGGATAATATGGACATTTTAATAATGTTGACTCTTCCTAGCCATGAGCCTGGTATGTTTTTTAATTTGTTAACATCTTTAGCTATCTCTTTTCTCAGAGTTTCATAATTCTCTTTATAGAGATCTTTCACGTCCTTTTTTAGGTAAATTCCCAAATATTTCACCTTCTTTGGCACTACTCTAAAGGGAATACAGTCCTTGACTGTTTTTTCAGCTTGACTATTATACTATATTTCTTGTGTTAAAATTACTGTTCATTTCTTTTGGTGAGCAGCTAAATCTGTTAAAAGTGTCCAGTTGTAGGAAGAAGGCATCAACTTAAGGAAAAAAAAATATGAAGACATGAGTGCTGTGGAGTTATTTAACATAACATGCATTTACTGAATTAAATCAATTAAAGATATTAGTAATTATCAACAAAACTCAATGCTTCTATACTCAACCATTGACAATGTGACGTGTTACCATTTTGCTTCAAATAGCCAAGTGTGTCGTAGTTGAAGTAACACAAGGGAAAGAAACAGATAACACTTTTTAGGAGGCCTGAGTCATTGTGATAATGATGAATAGATAAAAAGTTATTATCTATCAAGAAAGGGGAATAAACCATCGGAGCTTTTCTGCATTTCATTTTATTGGCTATGTTTAGACATGTTCTGAACTCCAGAACAAAAAGGATGAGTGAATCAGGTTCTCTCTTATTCTTTTCAGCAGCAATGTAAATGCATCTTGATATATATACTCTTTTCCCAGCCAGAGCCTCATTTTTTTCCACTGGCTTAAAATCAAAGCTGCAAAATGTGAACATCCATTGATCCTTTTGAAAAACTACTTTAGTATCTAAGTGGAACCAAGATTTCCTATGGATATGGATAAAATTGACACGGTTATCTTTCAAATGTCAAGTCATTTCACCTTTATAAATGTTATCTCATGAGCACTTAATTAGAAATCTTCTGAAATATCAATTTCAGGTGTTATTTTCCTTTCCTTACATTTTAAAATTCTGGTGCCATATTGCCAGGATCTTATAGGTGATTAATACTTGTCTCATCCGTGGATATCATTCTTGTTCTGTATTTTAAGATTGTTCTGCACATTAAAATGCTCTTTATCCCTTATTCTGAGAAGACCTTTTTAATGGGCTTTCATATACAATTAATACCAGTGTTTTGTATGGACAAAAGTCAACTGCATTTTGAAAGCCCTCCATCTTTTGAAATTTTAAAATGTAGGTGAATATAGGACAGTTACTTAATTTAATGATGGCTTCTGTAAAAAATGAACCACAGTGTGTCCATTGGCTCATCCATCTCTCATGTGAAATCTAGGGGCTGTTTTTGATCCAAGAGTGGGACTACTCTTCTGATTCAGTGGCTCATATTTCTTCTACCTTGTTACTCTGCCATCTTCTCCATGTGGCTTTCAAGGTCACTTTGCTCAATTCTCTCTTTCTCTTTTTTTTCCCCCATAAGGTTAAAAATAGATAAGATCTCATTTGATAGATTTTTATGGGCCAGATCTGGAAGTTGTACATGTTGCTGCTTTTTGCAGTCCACTGGCTAGAATTAAGACAGGTGGACACTCATTATGATAATGGAGGTTGACAGATGGAATCTAACTATGGTCTTAGGAAGAAGAACAAGTGCTCAGCTTGTACTCTCTTACACAATGATGATCACCTAAAAATGACTTCGTTGGCTCTTCAGTTAGCTCTTTGAAGGATGTTTTGCTTACGTTATGTGAAAGAAAGAGTTGATAATTGGAAGGTGTTTTGAGGAACTTTAATTCCTATATTGAAGTACAAAGGAACAAATACATTTTTCTTACATTCATTCTATGTACTGACTGCTATGTCTACAACCTGACTAGCTTGCGAAGGCAAGGGGGCAGGCAGTTTCTATGTCCTGCATTCTTGTAGCTATGTCTGCCTAACAAATATAGCATAGTTGTGATTCAAGCAATTAAAATTTCTGCACATTACTCTGACTCTCCTATGATGAATATTTCCAAACATCCTGAATTTAAAAAGAGAAAAAGGTAAATAATTCCTCTACATATTCAAGACTATGTCCAGGACCAGTTGTATTAGTCTAGGCTCTCCAAAAATAGAACTAATAGGATGAATATATATGCATAGGCACATATATATCAAGACAGATTAATAAAAGAAGTTTATACACTTTACAAAGTTATGGAGGCTGAGAAGTCCCAGGATCTGCAGTGAGCAATACTTGAAACACAAGAGAGCTGATGATATAGGTCCAGTTCAAATCTAAAGCTCTGAGAACCAAAAAGCCTATAATATAGTTATAGTGCATCCAATTCAAAGTCAGGAAAAGACTGGTGTACCAGCTCAAAGACCACCACATGAAGAGAGAGAATTTTCTTTTATGTAAAGAAAATTTGTTCTATTAAGACTTTCAGTGGATTAAATAAATGCCTGGATAAATTAAATCCTTAATTAAATGAAAGCCTTAATTTTCCTCTCCATGCACACTGGGCAGGGAAATCTATTTTACTCCATCTCTCAGTTAATAATGTTTAACCAAATATCTGGGCACCCCTTGGCCTATTCAAGTTGACATATTAAATTGACTATTATAAAGCTATACAGATTGAGTATCCCTTATCAAAAATGCTTACAACCAAAAGTATTTCATATTTTGGACTTTTCCAGACTTTGAAATATTTGTATTATACTTACTGGTTGACCATTCTAAATATGAAAATCCAAAGTCTGAAATGTTTTAATGAGAATTTCCTGGGAGTACCATGTCAGCCCTCAAAAGTTTTGGATTTTGGAGCATTTGGAATTTTGGGTTGGGTTTAGTATGTTCAAGCAGTAGTGATACTGTTGTTGCTTTGTCCTGAAGTTAGAAATCTTCCAAATTTGGGATTTAATTTTCATGAAATGAGACTTTTTTTTTTTTTAAAGAGGAGGCCTAACTTGATAAACTTTCAGAAAAGAACATCAGCTGCTGAAATACTTTCCCCAAGGAATTCTTTTATAGATTCAGAGAATAGGGTCAATGCCAAACTTTGTAATGTGGAGTCCGTAGGATTCACCATAGTATCACAATTTATCAAGTACATATAAAATCAGTTGGTGTTTTACTTCCTTTGGCCATATAGAAGATGTAATTTTAAGTAGTGTGAAAATTAATAAATAAAAGTAAAAGTTACATTGTCATTACTTAATTTTCCTATCTTATTATATACTACAAAGAATCTAGTTTCCTCTTGGAAGTACTCTAGGTATTCGTTATGCTAAGATTTTTTTCTCTTTTTATTAGACTTAATATCAGAGCTGTCGTCCTAGACATTTTTTAAAAATTTCACCTTTGTGTTATAATAGCTGTTTCTTGGATTTTGCTTCCTCAAGTCTTTGAATTTTTTTCTCTTTCTCTTTTTTTTTGATAGACTCAATCTTAAGGATTTTTCTTATTTTTTTATATGAAAGCATATAAAGGAGGTAAAATGCAGAATATTTGCATCCTATAAAATGTATTTATACTGTTTTTACACTTGTTTGATGTTTTTGCTCGATAAGAAATGTCGCTTTAAAATAACTTTCCCATAGTACTTTGAAATGTTTATTTCATTATTGTTAGGCATCCAGGATTTCTAACAGAAGTCTTATTACAAACAACTTCTTTTTACTTTGTAGATTGTTATAATTTCTCTATAAAAGATTTTATGACCTTTTTTCATACTTGCTGTCAGACATGTAGCTGAGAGTAGATCTTTTTATGTTTTAAGTTTTATGAGAAACTTAATGATTTCTTCAGTTAGAAAAGGAAACATATTTATTATTCTTTCCTCTCAAGTTTTCTCTGGTTCCTCTTTTGATATTTCTACGGCTTAGATTTTGTATTTGTGTTCTTAATACCCTGTGTATCATATGTTTCTGTTTCATGATGACAGGTATTTTTACTAAACCTTTTATTTTTATTTTGAGATTACTGTAGATTCATGTGCAATTGGAAAAAAATAGTGCAGAAAGATTTCATATATGTCTCCCCCGGTGGCAACATCTTACAAAACTATTGTACAATATCACAACCAGGACATTAACACTGCTCCAGCAGGGAAGGGAGTCCTGGTTGTGGCCTCACACTTCTCTGGCACCACACTCTTGTGGGATGGAGGGCCTCATTACAGCCTGGCGAGGAAATAACTCAAGGTTCCCCTCTGAGCCTTTGCTAGTTTGGGTGAAAACTTTTCCCTGTGATGGGGCTAGTGTAAACCAGTTATTGCCTAACTGTTTTTATGTTGCCAGTATACTGTGGCCCCAGCTCCTGGGCCAGACCAGCACCAATCTGTGACTTGTTAGGAACTGGGCCACACAGTAGGAGGTGAGCAGCCTGAGAGGAGAAAGAAGTTCTATCTGTCCTTACAGCCGCTCCTCATCACTCATGCCACAGCCTGACCTCTGCCTCCTATGAGATTAGTGGCAACATTAGATATTCATAGGAACATGAACCCTATTATAACCTGCACATGTGAGGAATCTAGGTTCCATGCTCCTTATCAGAATCGAATGCCTGATGATCTGAGATGCAGCTGAGGAGGTGATGCTAACGCTGAGCTTGTCTAGTGGCAAGAAAACAAGCTCAGTCCCCCAGTTGATTCTGCTGCTGGGTGAATTATATGATTATTTCATTATATATTACTTTGTAAAAATAATATAAATAAAGTGCAAAATAAATGTATTGTGTTTGAATCATCCCCAAACTATAACCCCCTGCCATAGTCTGTGGAAAAATTGTCTTTCATGAAATCAGTCCCTGGATCTAAAAAGGTTGGGGACCATTGATGGCGTGTAGTTTGGCCGGGCTCTTGCTAGTAGGAACAAGCTTTTGTTAGAGCTTTATGTTCGTGTGTGCCTCTTGGAGTTGCTACTTTCAGGGTCTTTTGCTTTAAATCTGGGATGCGTGAAGCAAAGCCAAACCCTGGGTACTTACCACTGTGTCATTTTTTGAGTACCAGGGTCATCTAATGTCTTATCTTCACATTTCAGAGTCTTCTTATGTTTGTTTCAAATATAATGTTCAGTTGTTTGGTTATACTTAGTGAGAGGGATGAGGAAAAGTGTGAGTATCTCATCTTCCTGGAAGCAAGAAGTAGAGCCATAGTATTTTATTATCTTGACAAATTTCATCAAAATATCTGATTCGCTAATGCTACCCTGCCTCATTTTATTTTCAGTGATATTGTAAATTTGCTATCATTTGTGCTGCTTACTGTCATTTAAATTTGTGGGGGGAAAGAAGGAAATTGTACATATGACATCTGCCATATTGATATGGCAGCTTCTTAATTCCCTAAAGAAAATCATAATCTAGTGTATGATTACAGGCGGTAGACATGAAGGTCAAGAGTCACCATTCTTACCTTAGCATTAGAATCTGAGAAAGTATTTTTCTCTTACATGATAATAATTGTACTATGCTCATGATGATGATGGTGATGATAGTAAGGATGGAAGTAATGATGTTCTTTGATATGAATCCCCAGAGAGAGGTTTTAGAATGAAATATGGAATAAATATGTTTTCAAAAATCAAAATTCTAAGGGATATACCCATAGTTCCTGGCTAACTAGTATAGGAAAATATGATCTAAAACTTTAAAGTGTAGAATGTAGGAGACGCCAAGAGCCAGATGACATCCAAGCAAGATGATCTGCAGCTGAGG